>PISX010004122.1:0-30275 GCA_004024625.1 Mellivora capensis | reverse complement strand
GCCCTTCTTTTCACCACATCTGTGAAGTCAAATAATTTTTTTTTTAATTTTTTTATTTTTTATAAACATATAATGTATTTTTATCCACAGGGGTACATGTCTGTGAATCGCCAGGTTTATACACTTCACAGCACTAACCATAGCACATACCCTCCCCATCAAATAAATTTTTAACATAGATATATTGTTCCCCAAAAACCTGTCCTATTGCACATTGTCCCCAGCTTCTAGATAACAGTAGTCCCAAATTCTGTCTTCTTTTTCACTTCCCTTTCACTCACACAGAGGAAAAACAAACTGATCCGCCACATCATGGGAAAATGGAGACTATTAATGAATTTATGCACATAAATTACATTGAGATTACCAGATGAAGGGTACTTTATAAATACAATATACCTACTATCATTATTATGCAGAAAACATTCTGAGTATTTTGAGTAAAACAAAAAAGAGTGAGAGAGTAAAGGAAAGAAATATTGCCAGCAGCAGGTTCCCTCCAAACTGGGAATTGGGTAGCTGGCAAAAGGAGAGATCTGAAGGAAATCTAAAGAAAAAGTAATGATGGCAGCAGGGTTTCCCTTTCAAGAGAAGAGAAATAAGGAATTGTCAGGGAGGAAACATTAATAACTAGCAGAGTGAAGTCTGTGGAAAGAATCTGTAAGAGATGTGAGATAGAAACAGAAAGAAAAGCCTAAATCTAGGGGCTAGAAAAGGAATATGACAAAAAGAAACTGCATTTAGTGGAAGAGATGAAGATGATTCTCCTATGTTGTTATGTCTCCTGGAGATTGAAATACTCAGAAAAAGAGTGTAGTGGAGAATAAAATCAGGGACACCCTGAACAGGCATATAGTGGAATTTATACATTCTTGGCATTGCGCAATTAAAAAATTAAAATTTAAAGTAATATTTTCATTTTAAAATGCCATCACTGAAATTGCTTGATATTTTTTCTTAGTCGTAATTACTATCCAGACAAAAACAGTTCTGTCACACTTGCTTTCTTAAAGGAAAGAAGAAAGAAAGAACACAGAGAATATCTCAAAATACAGACTTCTTTTTGAGACCCTGAGTACATCATCCAAATTTTCTACATTTCAGTTTCCTCATCTGTAAATGAGAAGATCAAGAAATGTTTTGAAATTCAAAAATTCTTGGGAAAAAAACTGAGTTTCTGTTACATGAATACTAACTGGAGGAAACATTCTAAATGGCATTTTAAAGTCAAATTGCTGTTTGTAACCTTAGAATACAACTTAGAAAAGCAATACTTTCTGCATTCCCTAAAATCATAAAGTACTCAAGTAAGCTAATTTTATACAGCTGGAAAGAGATCTAAGGATGTATGTTAATTTAATGACTGTTTAGTATAGGAAATTATAGCTTAAATAATTTATATGAATTTAGATATTCATTAAGGTTTTACAGCATTTCAAAATGAGTTATTTTAAGATCAGGAACTAAAAATAATGGCATTTTCCTTCACAGAAACCAGAGATAAGTATATGGCAAAGCATAATTAATCTAAAGATTACTTCATTTTAGTGTTTATGCAAACCAAGAGTTACAAAAAATAATAACTTTGAGTTAAACGTGTGTGAATATTTACAGAGAATGTAAAAAGTATGCAAGATTGAAAAAAAGAACAACTAGATTCTCTTTAAAATTAGCAGAAAGACTTAGGGAATTGTTGTTATGGATAGAGTTGACTTAGTTATAATCAAGAGGAAGGAGATAAAAAGGAAAATGAGGAAAAAGATGGCAAAAGAGAAAAGATATTTAGGAAGTAAAGTCCCAGAAGTAGAAACAGTGAGAATCCTGTACTCACATGCAGAGGAATCATGCTGGAAATGCAGAGAAACCATGTTTCCCAGAGACAAGCGGGAAGGGAGAAGAGGAAGGTAAATGTGATTATTTGCCAAGGCATTCGCTTTTTCTTGAGCTCCAACTCTGACCTTTTTGTCTGATTCTAAACCACTCCTTCTTGGCCACCAGCATGGGGAAGGAAGTACTTCTTGACCTGATGTAGTTCAACTGCTTTTCCCTATGCTCTGTGTCCATTTTGATAACTGCGCTCTGGGTACTGGTACTTCACATATCGGATTGGGTTCTGTAATGGATTTCTTCTAACTTGAGTTCCTCAAATTACTATGGGTATTCCCATCTGAAATGTCCTCTGTTTTTCAGTCTCCTAAAACTATCCATCTGTATTCCCACGGTTGTGACTATTTGGTCATCACAAAATGAATTGTCTAATCAAGATATTTGATCCCCTTCACTTTCAGTATGAACTATTTACACTTTTATTTGGCATCAATACTTTATATATATATACATATATATATATATGTTATATTTAATTATGTATGATTATATAATAGAAATATATATGTGTAATTGTATTAATAACAGTATTAGGGATTTAAATAAATTAGCATGTTATTAATACCAAAACTTAGTATTTTAAAAATTACTTTAGTTCCTGGTTGAGTGTCTTGCTCATAGCTACTCAAAATCTTTCTATTAAATGCGAGATAAGGAGGCGCATGGGTGGCTCAGTTGGGCATCAGACTCTTGATTTCGATTCAGGTCCTGATCTCAGGGTTGTGAGGTCAAGCCCTCTGTCAGGCTATGCACTCAGCAGGGAGTCAGCTTGCAGTTTTCTCCCTTTCCCTCTGCCACTACCTCTGCCCCTCCCTACACCCGTGCTCCTGCTCTCTCTCTCTCAAATAAATGAATAAATCTTGAAAACAATGCAAGGTAACATTCTCAATTTCCTATGATTATTTTGTTGCCAAATATTAACCTTTGTCATTTAAATAAAAGAATGAGAACTACTTTTCTCATTAGTAAATGAATCATTTGGGAGTCTTTGTTGAAACTTGTATAAAAGATTTGGAAGGAGGTGGCTGTTTGAAGAATTTGTTTCTTGTTTAATTGTCCTCTGGACCAGTTTAGTTAGAACTGATGTCCTTGTGAAACTGCAGTTTCAGTGGCATCCACATTCTCCCTTGGGATATCTAGTAATCACTCAAAAATGGAATAATATGGACTGAAGCTTAATTAATGAATAAGATTGCACTATTCAAAAGTTTGTGTTTAAATATTAGTGGACACTTTTCAAATGAAAAGAGCATGGTTTAATTGGATTCTGTTATCTCTCTAATTTTATTGACAATTTTTAAAGAAAATGAAACACCTTAACTGAAAAACAAAGGTCATTTAATTTCCTTTGCATTGTTCAGTAATCTTTTTAATATTTTAATGAGAACATTCATGTCAAAATTTATATTTCCTGCACTTTAATCTTACTTTATTAAATATACTCTCATTACTTATGTTAAATATAAAAATAAACCACAAATGACCTACAAATCACATTTTAAAATAATACATAATTATAACTTCGAATGTTATAAATGCAGAAGAAATCTGTTAGGATCTTTGATTTCTGTGGCAAAAAGTAACATCTCTCTGCTATTTTTATAAAGAAAAAAATGCTGATTCCTATATGTATACATGTCCAGAGTACTGTAATATATATGTGGAATGCATTAAGTGTAATATTATATACCTATATCCCACTATTTTAATTAAACAATAATAATCATTCATTTATTTAATTATCATATATTAAATGCCTGTAATATACCAGGCACTATCCTGGAGAAATCATTTGACGTATAACTAAATTTCCGGCATGACAAAGTCTACGTTTACTTGAACTGCATCACCTTTGAATGCCTTCTGATGAAGAAAATTAATCTTAAATCTTTAAGTTAACATATGCATGGTGTAGTAGACCCAATATGGGTTTTGACTACAGAGAGACCCAATATGGGTTTCAAATACTTACACCACTCACTGGATATGTGATTTATGTCAGTTACTTAAACTTTCCAAGCCTCGGATTTCTCCTGTGTAAAATAGCATACTGGGTTTTTGTGGGGGGTTTTTTGAGGTCATTGTTGCATGATGATTAGACCACACACACACACACACACCCCCCTTAGCATGATACCTAATACATCCTAAATACAACTCAAAAGACAGTAATGAAGTATCAGTGCTGTGACTTAGGAAAGATCATGTACAGTGATACTGTATTGGTGTCCTATCGCCGCAGTAACAAATCGCCCAAATTTAGCAACTTAATACAAATCTGTGATCTTACAGTTTTGTAGATCATAAATCCAACACAGGTCTCAGCAGGCTAAAATAAAAAAGGGACTGCATTCCTTTCTGGAGACTCTAGGAAAGATTCTGTTTGCTTGCCTTTTCCAACCTCTAGAGGCCACCTGCCTTCTTTGGCTTGTGGCGGAGAAAGTAATGGTGAGTTGAGTCCTCATGTTCATCTCTCCATCTACAGTCAGAAAAGGTTCTCCACTGCTAAGACTCATGTGATTGAATTGGACACACAGAGATAATTCAGGATAATCTTCCCCCATCTCAAGGTCAGTAATCCTAATTCCATCCACAAAGTCCCTTTTGCCACATAACGTAGCATGATCGATGGTTCTGGGCATTAGAGCATCAAGATCTTTAGGGAACCCTTATTCTGCCTACTGCCGGCACCATGGGGCCAACTGGAAGGTGCCTATATTGTGGCACAAATGGCAGGGACTCAAAGGTAACTACTGCTTGCACTGCACATTGCTAGCAGTATGTCAACCAATCCTGAAGAAGGTTTCAATTCTTGTCTTACCTATGTGAAAGCATGCTTAGAAAAAATTATATTAATTTAGAAGCAGTCATAACACTGACTACCTAAAAGGGAACCTGTTCAAGAGGAATCAGAATTTTAAATAAGTCCATTTATGCTGAAATCCTTGGGCTTTCTGAAACTACCTACATATCATAATCATTATATCCTCTGTCTGCAACTCTCTTGGACCTTTACTGTTTATAATTTTATGCTTCCTGGGAATATCAAACTGTATGTTCTTCTGAACAGTCTTAGCAAGGTGATTGGTTCAGGTAGCTTCAAGTGCATGAAGTGAACAGATGACTCTTAAGTGGACCTACCAGTAGTTCCGTCATGCCTCTAGCTCATATTTGCTGCCTCGTGAACAAAGATATAATAAACAATTCAAGTAAATCATTTGTTAACTATATTTCCTTCATTTTATAAAGGATTTCCTTCATTTTATAAAAGGAATAATATACTTGCCATTTTAATAAGCATTGAAATCAAGTGGAAAATCCATTTGGTCTAGTCTCAAAGTCAAAGAATTTAACAAAACTTCTTTAAAAGTTTTGCAAATAGTTTGCAAAATAGTTTTGGTATATCTAAAGTTTTAGACACCAGGTTAGGCACCTGTACCTCAATAGATGAAATCAGTATGTTCACTGCACTCAAAGGGGCTACACTATAATGAAGGCTGAAAATCTAGAGACTCTACCATCCCAACCCCTCATTTAAGCATTAAGGGCCCAAATTCCAAAAAAGATTTAAATGCGACCGGTTTCACCTTTGTTGCATAATCCACCTTCATAATCCACTAAAGTAGAATTCATTAGCAAGATTGGATTTTTTGAGATTAGAGAGGTCAGGGCATTCAGCAGAACACTGACTCCAATTATCCTAGTAATCCAATAAAGAAAGGTGGTATCAAAGATACCAAGCACATTAATATTATTAGAGAAGCAGGAACAGAAATAGCTAGGGCTCCCTCGTCAAACACTCTGGGTTTTCATCCCAGTCTGGCATGTTAGCTTGTGATCTTCAGTGAAATGCTTGACCTTCCTAAGCTTCACATACCTCATTTGCAAAGCATGGAAGCAAGGTGCCATAGAGGATGAGAACCTAGCCTTCTGGCTTCAGAATTACATGGGTTTCATTCTTGATTCTACCACCTTCAAACTGGGACATCTTGGGCACATGAGATCATATAATATTAATCCCATTAATATGGGAATGATAATAATACCTGCTTCAAAGTTTTGTTACAGAAAGTACATGAAAACCGTAGAGCACCAGGGACAATGTCTGAATCAATCAGGCAGTCAATAGATGGTAACCAGTGTTATGACATTTAGAGTTTGCAAGTGTGAAGATTAATAATAAATGCAAATCACTTTCCCCACAAATGGCAGTGTTATGAATTTCTGCATTCTAATAATTCCAGATTTTAGAAGTTTCTATAACCAGGGACCCTGGCCTTATCTCCCAACGACTATATGGTTAATTTTTTGCCATTTTGCGAGGTGGGAATTTGACTTTGGAAAGCTCCAAATGGTTCAGGATCATATATTAGAGTGGGAATGGAGAAAGAATTCAAACTCAGTGACCCCTGGCTCTCTATTCACTGCTTTACCTGTTAAATTATATCACCTTGGCAGTTTAACAGTACACTGGAAACATTTTCAAGGAAGAATATTTATATACACAACTCTTGGCACCATAAATACTTGTCTGAATTTATCCTGATCCAGGCCAATGAACACCTTACAAAACTTGTGATTTAAAAGGCTTGGATTTTTATTCATGCAATATTAATATAATGGGAAACAACTCCGTATCTCCAGCAGAAATGATTTTATAGGCATTAAGCAGGTGGCAGACTACATAAACTTTACCTTTCTTGACATTTTAAAACAACTCATATAGTTTTAAAGCATGTGTATTTTTGTATCATTTAAATAGTGAAACTATTAATACTAAACAGAGTTTGTAAGAAGCGGGAATTTGAGGGATTTTGTTTACATTGAGTTAGGTACATATAAACTTTGATAAATGCTAATGGGAGTTACCAACATGCATTCCTTTCATAGCAGTGGAAGAACATTCTGTACAATTCCAAATAACCCTTTTAACCTTGTGAAAAATGAATAAGGAACTGGAGTGTGTAAAGCACTAATGCATAATAAGAGCAGAAATCAGTGAGCTTATTCCAGTTAATTTTCAGGCTAAATAGTAAGAAATAATTCCAAACAAGTACATTTCTTGTAGATTGAAGTTTATACTTTCATGGTACTTCCTCCTGAACTAGTCAATAAAGAACACCCTTATTTTTTTTTTCTACTTATTTCTCCATAACAATTTTCTGGATTCTTTATCTTACGTACTTTCATAATACCATATTGAATTAGAAATATATTAGGAAGTATCTACTAGTCTATTCCACAAGTACGTATTTAACCAGGTGCCATTTACAATAATAGACAGCCTTCTCCCTGCTCTCTAAGAACACAGAGTCTGACGGAGAGCAGAAAATTAAGTAAGAGATGTCAATAGAGTGTGATCAAAGCAAAGGTATACAATGTCATAGCTAAGGCATTCGTAAGTGGGGTGTTCTGGAAATACACAGAAGTAACCTAAAAATGGGATTCCAATGCTAGACAGAGAGAACATACTGAGCAAGTCACTGAATTAAGACATAAAATACATACTCAGTTGCTAGTGCCCGGGAACTTCACAGTGATTTGGAAGATAATACAGCATTCTCTCTCCTTTTCTCTAGAACCAGACATCTCCACTTGGATGTCCCACCATGGCTAACACAATGTGCAATACTGAATTTGCTTTTTCTTTCTGTCCCCAGTCCTGTCCTCACTTCATGCATTCTCTATCTCAGCAACTAGCCCTAACCCATTCAATTACTAAATTAAAATCAGTGGAGGCATGCTTAGCAGCTCTTCCTGACTCTTCTCTCACTCCAAAAGCATAGAACAATGTTTGGGAAAGGGGCTGTTAAGGAATGGGACTAGTTCATGAAAGCTTTGAGTGATAGACTAAAAATCATGGGCATTATGCTGCAGATAATTGTAAGTCATTAATGCATGGCTGGCATTGCCACGAAAGGATGTAGTTCTAATGTATAGAATAAATTATCGTTAAAATTAAATATGCACTGATTGATTTTTAACATCTGTCTAGAAAACATTATTAGGGAGAACATTTTTTTTAAATCATCAAATGTATTCAAAAAATATTAATGGGAAGAGATATCATTAATAAACACACATATACACATAGGCATACATATGCATATATAGCATATTCTAAGGCTAAGTATAAAAGGCTTTCTATTTTTAAAAATAATCAGATAATACACGTCAAATAATGTTGTTTCTTGAAAGCAGTTATTTTGGTGGACAATATAGATAAGTGTTTAGGAGGAAGGACCCTTGCATCAAGTAGGCCTTCACTTGCCATTTGCCTGTTGTGTGACCTTAGTTTCAGTTACGTCCCCTACGAAACATATATAAACCCAACCTTTCAGTTTTGTTGTGAGGGTTGCATAAAATAATGTAACTGAAGCACTGACTGTTGATAGTAAGAATTCAACAAATTGTTACTACAACTATACTTGCTTTCAAGGAGAATCCAAGGAGGAAAGTGGCATTTTTCCCAAGAAGAGGTCATTCTAAAGCTTCGTTTGGCTTTTGGAGTATTTAAGGAAACAGCCATTAATAACCCTATGACTTAATATGATGAGATAGTAGACTATCATGAGCTAAAAATTATCCAGAATGAAACACCTAGAAATGCTAGATAAAATTCACCTGAATGCATGGTTGAAAGTCTGAGAAAGGAGAATTTACAGGAGTCTAAAACAAAAGAGAGTTGAAAACGAATGCAGTAAATGAACCAGACAGGCAGCTACTGTTGTTCGTGAGTGATTGATGTGAAAGAGTAAACCCTGGGACTTCGGTTTAAGTGTCTGTGAGGGGCAAGAAATCAGGTCCTGGGCCCATGCAAAGTAAAAAATTAGAACTACAACTCCCATTTTTGTAAATCTGAGACCTCGAAATGTTTCACTCTCAGTGAAAAGCGGAGTAGGATAGAAGGTACTCACAAATTCAACGTGCTAGCAAGGAAACTCTGTCTCTGCCATGGGTTTTGGTGGGGAACAAATTTAAAAACGTGGGCCAGGAAATTAGATGGAATTAGTCTCGGGAGTAGAGTGTACAGGGCACCTTCTCCAAAGCCTGTGTTCTTTTGATGTGTTTTAGTCTGTTTCTTTACCCATAAAACAAGGGACTGAGGAAATTCATATTTTCTCTCTACATTTAAAATAACATGGCTGTCATAAAATGTCTTCAATGTTAATTCTTCAAACTAAAAGTCTCAAACTGACACACATAGCATATTGTGTAAATGAATACCTGAAATATTAATGCTACCTACTACATAGGACCCTTATATTTCTAAGAGAGTAAAAGTAGTAAGTGAAGTAACTACTGAAAGCAGGATTTATTTTTACACCATTATCATTTCAAGGTAAAAATGTATGATTTCCAAGTCACAGTAAAATAGAACAAGAAAACTATATCAGTGATAGTAACATTCAGATTTGTGCCGTGAAGACCCTCTGCAATTGTCTTTACTATGCTAGTTAATCAACTACATCACTGAAAAATGTTACTTTACAGTTTTATTAAACTGCAGTAGAAAAAATAAAAACTCATGTCCAGAATTTTAGAATCATGGAATTTCCTAGATTTAGACTTCAGTGATCTACCCTATTAAACTTACTTTGAAGATGAAGCAAACAGACTTGGGAAAATTGACTTTTATGGTTCTTCTATTTTAACATACTGTATGTTCTCAGTGGGGTGGTGGGGGTGTCATCCAGATTCTTAGGTCTCAAAACAAACAACAACAACAACAAGAAAAACTATAACAACTAGTACAAAATCTCTCCTAGGGATGAATATCATACTTAATTTGCCCTTAAAATATTACAGGAGTAAAACCAGCTGTATGCAATAGATATCATCAGGTCTTTTAGGGCATAATTTTAATTGGTTTGAAAATCAGTAGCAACTAGATTTTGCTCTATTTATAACTTTAAAAGGTTGGATTTCATGCATTTCTTATATTCGGTCACCAAAAGATATGTCAGCTCTGAATTGTTACAAAGTGTTGCCCTATTTTAAATATGAAAGCTGAAGAGCCAATTTAAAAATCTTATTATTAAAAAATTTGAAGTTTTTGATGCTAAAAGATATGTTTATATTCCAGCTTGATGAAATATTCCTAGAGGAACTTAACATGAAATGGATGGCTAGCTGAGAAAAAGGGAGTATTTGAAGTCTTTGTGGGGTCCTTGGTGTCAAGGAGGAAAATGTCATTGTTTGTGGCCTTGTATGAAGTTTATTTTGTAAATGTTTCGTTGATTAGTTGTTTTCTGTTGGTGGGCTCTGACCCAGTCAATTAAATTACTTTCTGATTCCACTGTAATTTTCACTTTGAAAATGCGATTAGAGAAATTAAAAACATTTTTTTCCAAATCAGCCAGTTGGGTAAATTTCATGAACATTATAGAATATTTTCAGTTTACAATGTCTAAGTGTTTTAAACATTCTATATACCTTTAAAAGATGCTTGAACTGCCTGAGAAATAGTTATCAATTTCAATAAATGCAGTTAAATGGGTTTTTCTAAAAAAGAACAGAGAGATAACATTCATTTATTTACATTGAATAAATATCGATTACCTAACTATATTCAAAATATATACTATGTAACCAATAAGATCCACAGATTAAGAAGCTATGTAAGTTTATACCTTTTATAAACTACAGTGATATTCTTAACTCTTACCACAACAAAGAAAATGATGTCTTTTTAAAAGAATACAAATGGATTGGGCATTACAATCTAGGAAAAATATACTCCTTGTTTGGAACTATAAACAAATATATAAAATAGCCAAAAATTGCCATCCTCACAAGCACCTTCAGGCTGTTACAAGAATCAAAAGGTAGCCAAAGATGTGTTGTTTTCTGGCAACTACTAAACCAACAGGAAGTAGAATAACAGTTACCCTGCCAGTAGGAAGACTTTCACTTCAAAAGCCACCTTAAACACAAAATTATAAAATGTGTGAAACTCGGTTTTTTAATAATGGCAAAGTCACAGAAGCTAAGTAAGCAAATACTTGGAAAAAATAATGGTTGTCAAGTTGTAGTTTCATATCTCTTAACATGGCAGAGAAGTAGAAATTAGGACTGAATTGGTTAAAATCATTGAGTCTACAGCCAAGATTTCAGGGGAGAACTAAAGACTTTTGGTTATAATATTATGTTTAACCTCTGGGTGAGTTACATGACTTCCTTATAGGCCTGTGTTCTCATTCCTATCACAGGATAGTGATACATTTGTATGGGAAACAAAGAAAAATAATAATACCTAATGGTGACTAGGAACTGGCAAAATATTTAAAGCATTTTACATGTGCTAACTCATTCAGTCCTCGTAAAGGCCTTTTTTTTTTAAGATTTTATTTATTTATTTGACAGAGATCACAAGCAGGCAGAGAGGCAGGCAGAGAGAGGTGGGGAAGCAGGCTCCCCGCCGAGCAGAGAGCCCGATGTGGGGCTCGATCCCAGGACCCTGGAATCATGACCTGAGCCGAAGGCAGAGGCTTAGCCCATTGAGCCACCCAGGCGCCCCTCATAAAGGCCTTTTGAGGTATGTAATTGTATCTCTCCTTTTGACCGATGAGAAAACAAAGGCAAAGCAAGGTTAATTTACTTGCCTGTGGTTCTTTTGTTAGAAAAGATAGACAATTTGAATATAGGCCATCCATCTTTCGAGCCTGTTGTGTCTGTGTGTGTGTTTCAAAATATATATAACAAAATTTTGTCATTTTGACTATTTTCAAGCATGCACATTACTGTTATTAAGTATGTTCATAGTATTTTGCAGCCATTATCACCATCCATTTCCACAACTTCTTTGTCATCCTGAAGAGAACCTCTATACTCTTTAGATAAAAAAAAAATCCTCGGGGCGCCTGAGTGGCTCAGTGGGTTAAAGCCTCTACCTGTGGCTCGGGTCATGGTCTCAGAGTCCTGGGATCGAGACCCACATTGGGCTCTTTGCTCAGCAGGGAGCCTGCTTCCTCCTCTCTCTCTCTGCCTGCTTCTCTGCCTACTTGTGATCTCTGTCTGTCAAATAAATAATAAATAAAATCTTTTAAAAAAAAATCCTCATTCCTCCTCCTTTTTAGCCCTATAGGTTGTCTTTTGAATGATTACTGACTTCTTTTTGAGTCAATAAAATAAAAGTGAATCTCTTTAATAAAGAAGAGGCACAAAACAGAGAAAAACACAAACAAAACACCAAAAATCACCAGAAAGTATATCTCCGAAAATCCTTTCTATTGGAAAGTCTAACTGTATTTTAGGCAGAGTGAAAATAATCCCAGAGGGCAGATGTGAAAGCAAGAAGGGGGAACTATAAGTAAAGATATTATTAAATTTGTAATTAAATCTAAGCAAGTATTGAATGTATAAGATAATAATAATCATAATAATTTCTGGCATTGAAAATATAGAAATAAAATACAGCCAACAATGCTATGTAAATTGGAAAGGAGATGTGATCAGAATTAAAGCATTCTAAGACTCTTTTTATTTTTTTATTTTCCAAGGGGAAGTAAATATTTTGACAATTCAAACTTTGTTAAATATGCAGGTTAAAATAAGTAGAATAACTTCTAGAAGAATAGGCACAAAAAGCATAACCCACTAAATAAGTTGAGAAGAAAAAGTAAAATGATTTTTAAAAAGACTAAATTCAGGGGCACCTAGGTGGCTCAGTGGATTAAGCCTCTGCCTCCAGCTCAGGTGATGATCTCAGGGTCCTGGGATCAAGCCCCGCATCGGGCTCTCTGCTCAGTGGAGAGCCTGATTCTCTCTCTCTCTGCCTGCCTCTCTGTTTATTTGTGATCTCTGTCTGTCAAATAAAGAAGTAAAATCTTTAAAAAAAAAAAAAAAGACTGAATTCAGTCTAAAAGGAGATAAGAAAGACAAAGCAGACACAAAACAAGAACAAAAAAATGGTTGATACAGTTATAGTGGAATTTAGAGCTTAATACACACCATAAAGTATTTACATTAGAAAAGTAAAAACACCGGTATTAATGAGTTCAGCTCAAACATTTAGAAGAATAGAAAAACAAACAAAAAGGAAGTCGAAGGAAAGAAATATCAAAGATAAAATCATAACAATGAAAATTCTAAAAAACAACAAAAAGAATCAACAAAGCCAAAAGTTGAAAAGGTCTGAGAAAATCAATAATACATAAAAACCTATGCTTTGGTTAATCAAAAGACACAATATAAAAAAGATATTTATAATGAAAAGGGATATAACTATAAATGCTGCAGAAATTAAACACATAATGAGTTATTAGCAAAATTAGCATCAAATGTTTTGAAAATATAGACAAAATAGATGAATTCCTAAAAACTGAAAATTTCAAAATTAACGCAAGAAGTAAAAACTTGAATAGTCTATAACCATTAAAGAAATTAAATCAATAGTTAAAAATCTTTCCCCAAAGAGAACATCAGGCCCAAATGGCTTTATAGCAGTTAATTCTCATTGTGCCCAAGCTTTCAGAGAATAGAAAAAATAGTGTCCTTCATGTTACCTTTTATGGAGTTATCAAACTGTGATATCAAGGAAAAACCAGGAAAAAAATTACTCACCAATCTCACTTGTGAGCATAAAGTCAGAAAATTGAGCACAGTATGGTTTAAAAGAAATAATATATCATGAATCAACTGGAATCACTCCAAAATCATAGGATGAAATTAATAATAGAAAAATTGTTACTATTATTCACTATACTAATAGAATAAAAAGAGAAAAATTAAGTTATCACCTCAATCAATACAAAAAGGGGATTTGATAAAATACAGTATCTTTTTTTTTTTTTTTTTTTTGAGAGAGAGAAAGAGAGAGCGTCCAAACAAGGGGAGAAGGAGAGGGACAGAGAGAAAGAATCTTAAGCAGGCTCCCATACTCAGGGCAGAGCCCAGAGGCTCCGTCTCACCACCCTGAGATCATGGCCTGAGCCAAAATCAGAAGTCAGACACTCAACCAACCGAGCCATCCAGATGCCCCAAAATTCAGTATCTTTCATGAGAAATGCAGACAAACAAGAAAATGTCCAGAGAGAGGAACTTCTTAACCTGAAAAAGGATACCTACAAAAAGAAAATTAAAACACTCACTGGCGAAATATTGAAAGAATACTCTTTAAGATAAAAGCAATTGTATGACAAAGATTATCATTTCCATCACATCTATTACCAAAAAAAAAAAAAAAAAAGTAAAATGTCATCCATACCTTACATGAGACACAGAAATCAATTTTAGAAGGATTAAAGACTAAAAAATGTGTTAGTTTTTGAAGTAGTATGGGATCATATCTTTATGACTTAAACTTGAGAAAGAGTTCTTAACACCCTGAAAGCTCAAAACCTAAAAAAAAATTGATAAACTCAACTTCATGATAGTTTCAAACTTATGTGCATTAAAAGATATTATAAAAGCAATAAAGTAAGCGCCAAAAGGTAGGAAATCATTTGCTGTGTGTATAACTGACCAAGGATTTGTGTCCGTAATATGTGACGATCTTCTACATATCAATATGAAAAAGAAAATCCAACCAAAACATGGACATAGAGGCCCCTTCTGAAGTTTCACACTCAGTTGTCAAAGAGATCACACTTTATTATGTAACCACGGTATCCTCCTTGTCCCTTAAAATCTAAATAACATAGATTCGAACTCCCAGTCCATGGATTGTGGAAATTCAAAACCTTCCCTAAATCTATCCAAGTTCCTGAGAATGAAGCAGGTGGAGGTGTGCCTTAAATTCTCACAATCTCTTCCAATGGGATTTTATAACTCAAGTGAATTTTTTTTTTTTTTTTGTATGCTCTGTCATTGCTGTCTTTATATGTTGGTCCTGGTATTAACTCAAATGTCAAACAAACGTGCCTCTTCTAATCCCTCTCTCAAAGCAGCAACAAGGTCAAGCCTGTTAGCTATAGGAAAATTTGATTGGAGATTTGGGAGGCTCCGAGAGCTGTTTTCAGCCAGTTCCCCAACTGACTATAACTGGCAGATTCATCCCCGGTAGGTCCCCAGCCACAAGTCTGTCCGGCTTCTCTGAGTCCACATGTCACCACTGCCACCACCTTTTTGGCTCCTTTCCACTCTTCACCACAGGATCACGGAAGCCCCACAATTCTTTCTTTTCTGTTACTACTGCCAATACCCTTATCCCTAGGGTCACACCTGCCCCAGAGAATATTGCAGAAACAAGAGCAGTGCTTCCCTAAAAGGAATTCTAGAGCCAACTGTTCAGAGAACATATTTTCACCCTGTTGTATTTAAAAGAAAGAAACGGGACATATGCCAGGATCTGCAGTAAGTAATGATCCTTATAAAAATATCCTATACTTTGAGATTTTTGAGAACACTCACAATCTGTTAGAAATTGATTTGTAAAGTGAGCTATATTAGACCATACCTCCACATGCTTCTAACCTTTTGACTGTATTCTGGCAAGTTATTATTTGCCCAGACATTTCTTTTTTATGTGTTTAATGTTCTATCTATTCCTTCTGTATATTTTATCAATCTACTGTTCTGTCTACCATATAACTCTGGGTGACTTATTTCATTTTATTTTTTTTTAAGATTTTATTTATTTATTTGAGAGAAAAGAAAGAGCACAAGCCAAGGGGAGAGGCAGAGGGAGAGGGAGCAGTAGGCTCCCTGTGAGGCTCGATCCCACTGGGATCATGACTTGAGCTAAAGGCACACACAACTGAGTGAGCCATCCAGGTGCCCCTCTAGCTGACTTATTTTAGATTAGAAATCTATATTCCTTTTAAACATAGCTTAACATTATTTATTTTTATGTGATTTCTATAAAGTATACTTTTTTCCATCATAAGAACATCTGCATTTTAGGACTGACTGATTACTAAATTTTGCAAGTATTTTTTAAAGCTGATTTTTTTTTTTATTTAAAACACTGTATAGACACACAACTTTGATCCATCTCCCTCATCTCCAACCCCAAGCAGTTTTCATTGCTGTGGTATCTAACTTGGACACCACCATCTGCCCTTCCCCAGATAACGGCTGGTAAAGATCGGAAATGGTGACCAAAGTGGTTCCTTAGTCACGACTGTGATTGACAAGTTTCCTAAACCACTTCCTCCCCAGGTAATAATGCCCCTTGGTTTTGTGACTTCCTCATTTCACACAGCACTTAAAATTATTCTCAAAATCAAACAACATTCCATTGATAAAAAGAAAAACTAAATGACAAAATTCTAATCAAAATTCAAAAGTCGTATTTGCATTATAAATATTTGAAACAAAATTTAAGGGATTTCTGTTATTACAGTGGAACTGCTTTTGATGTAAACAATGATGTTAAAATTAGTGTTTTTGTTCCTTTAGTACTCTACCTGTCTTTCAGTGTTTTCACTGTCTTGCCTTAGGCATCTACACTTAACACTTGAATTGACAGTTAGCATAGCTCACACATAGAACTGTTTCCACACTTCCTTAGGACTTCTCCCAAGCAGTTTGTCACTATAATGATGTTTACAAATTGTGACAGGGAAACTTGATTAGCTGCTCAAAGGAAAATGGATTTCTTATTATGACATTTTAAGACTTCACATTCTGGGACTTTAACACCATCTATGTAGGAGAGGAGAAATGACCACAACCTAACAAGGTCTGTAATGGTTACTTCTGACAAAAAAAACAAGGCCTCCCTGTCACCTTATTTCACAGCAGCCAGAGTAGTCGTGACCACAAATCATTCAAGGTTTGGTTTGGAAGAACAGGAAGGCTTACCTAAAATAAGTAATTAAAAATACAGCCCGAAGCAACCCATTTTAAATTTCAAGTCTTCTGAATTCCAGTGAGGCAGGAAATTGTTAAGGGGTTAGGCCCCTGGTATAAGTCAAGATTTCCTATCTTGACAGAAAAGGAGATGAAAATCGAAAAGTGAATCTTAAAGTGTTTCAAGTATTTTAGCTTTACGTGTCTTTTTTCTCAGCAGGTATCTCATCCAGGAATAGAGAAGCAGAAGGCAGGGAAACTATGCAGAGTCAAGACAATAAATTGCCTCTTCCAGGACCTGAAAGTGGCCCCTGAAACTGGATGCAGCTACCAGGTAAAGAACATAATCTCTATAAAACTTGAAAAAAAAAAGTAGTTCTGTGTCTTGTATACTGAGTATAAATATACAGTTATTACTAATGTTTAATATTTAAAGTAGTCATCAATTTAAAAATTAGTATATGATTTGAAAATAAATATTTTCCATTTTAATTGAGTACAGTTGTCCTGAAAAGCCATGGTTCTAACTATATGTCATTCTGGAAAAGGTAAAACTAGAGACAGAGTAAAAAGATCAGGGTTATCAGTGGTTATCAGGGACTGAGGGAATGGAGGGATGAACAGGTGGAGCTCAGAGGATTTTTAGGCAAGTACTATATATTTTAATGGTAAATTCATGTCATTATACATTTCTCAAAACCCATAGAATGTGCAACATTCTGTGGTGTGAACCCTAATGTAAATTATGGACTTAGGGTAATAATGATGTGTCAGTATAGACTATCAGTTGTAACAAATTGTCTACTCTAGCGTGGGATGTTGATAATGAGGGAGGCTATCCATGTGTGGGGGCCAAGGATATATGGGGAATCTCTGTCCTTTCACCTCAATTTTGCTGTAAACCTAAATCTACTCTGAAAAATGAAGTCTGTGTTAAAAGTATAGTTGGAAGCTATGTTAGTAACAAAATAAGAGATGGCGGTTACTGCTCAACAAACCTCACATTAAGGAATCATAAGTAATTGCAATAAATATTCTAAGAGGAACTATATATGACACGAGGAACGAAGGCTAGCCTCAAACGGAAATTCTTGTACAAAAACCCATAACCATCTGATTGCATGCAAAACAGAAGCATTATAATGGATCACATGTGATTATATACACATGTTCTCTCCTGAGAACAAGAGGTTACAAAATGTAGCTTTCTTGGTGTATCCAGCTTGCAAACAGAAGCATGCTTTAGCAATAAGACCTCCTCAACTGAAAATAGAATTTCTGTGTTCAAGTTTGATCTATACCTTCTTTTGATGATGTTGAGTCATTTCCTGTCTTTAATCTTCTTCTGAGAAGCCAGAATTTTTCCTGGAATATCAGGTTATTTGAGGATTTCAGAACGTTCATGGTGATGTAACACTTATCTGTACTTGGAAAGGAATAGCAACCCCGTTTGAGTCGTTTTCATGGGATAAACTCATAATCTGTGTTCTTTTTATTTTATTTTTTTTTACTTTCATATCCATTTTTAAATTTATTTTAACAAGACTCCCTTAATATAGCCATATTAGGAATTACTTTCTCCACTGTAAGGACCAAAAAGGGGAGGGTTAGCGATAAGATCACATAGGCTATCTAATGCCAAAGGAATATGTTGGAGAATAAAAATTCACGGTAAAAGTAACTTTGATTCTGTCTATATAAAAACATGGAAGCTCTTTCTTATGTGGTCAACTCAAATTCTGTGTATTCTCTATATGATAAATTCCTTCAGTTACTTGCTTTACAGGAATTGTTTGCCCCTGAATCATGCCCTCTTCCTTAGTGTTCACACCCCATATGCTGTCCAAACAAGTTACTCTCATAAAATTTTTCTAAAAAACTCGAAGACAAAACATTTCATATTATATGCTTATATTTCTAATTTTTCTTGCGTATACAACGTCAGTATATATGTAGAATGAAAATAACTTGAGGACTTTTGATTCTCAACGAAGTAATTATTAAATTGAGAATGAGGTAAGTGTTCCCTAAATTTCTCTCAGATGTAAAGATATTTGGTGTATATCTATGGGAGATTTCAAGAGATGTATAACTGGAGTCAAGTTCTGGAAAACTTGGATGCCTAAAATTGTCAATACTGGGAAAATGCAGAAGGTAAATGGAGAATGTGATTGAATATAGAAAGAAACTGTATACCGTATGAGGGTAAAGCTAAAAACTATTTACAAATGAGAAAAAAAATAATACCAGGTTCAAGCTCAACTAAAACTCCCTCCAAGATATCTAGCTTTTACACACAGGCAGAGGAATGCTGAGTATGATACACTACCCAATGGGAAAAAAAAAAAAAAAAAAAAAAAAAAACTTGTGTTCCTAATAGAAGGAGCACTTTAGAAATTATGTAATTTTCACAAAAGGTTCATAGTCTCACCATGTGATTTCTCAAAGTACAAAAAATCCAAAATCCTCTAGTACAGTAGAAAGCAAGCACCCTAAAGGTTACTTTACAATATAATACATGTATATATAAAATTTATTCTTTCAATTTCTGATTGGCCAAATTTTAGCCACAAGGAGCAGTTCCAAAGCCATTCAGTTCTACAGAGTATATGCATAAAACATAAGCATCTATTTCAATTTATTCAAACCTTTTCGGAAAAATAAATAATAGAAACAGATTATGTTTACCTCAGGACACAAGCACTGACAAGAGCAGGAGGACAGATTGATGATCAAAAGTCTCTTTCTATCTCCAACCATTGTGATGGATGGCAGAGCTAAACCACAAATCAAAGAGATATAATGCAATTTACAATGTTTTTAAAAGTTTCTCATCCCATTCTTTAAATTCTGAAAATGACAGAACATTTATTTTTTCATGAAATTATATTCATAATGAAAAATTTAGAAGAAAAATAGAAACAGATTGGTTTTCCCACTTACCACTTCTGTGCTGCTTTGTTTATGTGCCACTGAGGTCCCTTACTGCCCCAAGCTCTACTTTTTAGCAAAGCCAGTGACAAACAGATTGTATTCTGTATCTCATTGTTGTACTATGTCATAGAAAATGAAACTGAAGGATTCCACTGGCTTCAGATCCTAGGGGTTAGACCCATCCTCAGCAAAGAGGTGAGGGCCTCGGGAGGTGGCGATTTTCTCTCCTCCCACTTCCAAGACACCAACTCTGCTTTTATTTTATTTATCAGGCTTCCCTGTGGATACCTGTTTAAAGAATGAGTTCATCTGTATCATAGATTTAAGAACCACTGTCCTAGAGAGTTTGAGCTCTGCATTTAAACTCATTTGGTCGGATGCCTTATTTCTGTCTCTGTTAATATACTGAGGAAAAGATAGGTCAGCAATAGAAGGCAAAAGACAAAGTAAGGGAATCTGATCAATCTATGTTACATAACTCCAAGTATTTTACTAAGAAAGTGCAAAAAGAGCAGGTGTAGATTGGGGTAACTCCAGGCATAATTATTAAAGAAATGTCCTCATTCCCACCTTTCCAAACCCATTACCCTTCTACTCACATGCCTCTTGAGGCCCAGTATCTGACATTTTCCCTTTTTGTGTCTACCTTTGCATCCTTATCCCAATAGCTTATTTTATTTCAATTTAAGTTAGTAAGTTGTTTTTGCACTGCTAAAGCCTGATTTGTAATGTGTTGTCCTATTAATTAAAGGCATAGGAATATCATTTTGAGATCTGAAAGAGATAAAATATCTTTGAATCCAACTTCTAAAGAAGATCAACTCTGATATATTTCACAAAGACTGTCCAAGTGCAAAATATATCTGTTTATTTTCCAACAAATGTTTATTGTGCTGTTACTGAGATCCACACAGGCCTTTAAAAAAACATTCCAAGACTCAAAATCTCAGGGTGGAGGAGTAACTGGTGCAGGTGTGGCTTTCAGCTTGAGAAACTCAGAATCCCACTTTTATCCATTTACTCAGAAGCAGAGGGCATGGGGGCTCCATACGTGTAGAGCAAAGATCACAGGATTTGAAGTCAAAGATGCAGGTTTGAGTTCTGGCTGCACCTCTTAGTAGCTGTTTGTATTCTTAAGCAAGTGACTTAATCCCTTAAAAAAAAAAAAAGAAAGAAAGAAAGCTCAAGGAATAATACCTGCCTCAGCAGCCTCATAGGGTTGTTGTGAAGATCAGATGAGATGGTGCATATAAAAGAGTTTTATATACTGTCCTGGGCTCAACACGTGTTGGGTAGATTGGCTTGTAGCAAGAGAGACACTCCCCAAAGAAAGGGGACTCCTACGTGCTTGGGGGCACCCAGCAGGGATTCCCTTCTGGCAGCCTTTGAAGGCTGATAAGTATCTCCAACAGCTGCTTAAGAGAATACAGGGACCCAGCTAGAGGGCAAGGGTCATGCCCTTTGCCCTTTTTGCTCTCAGCTCAAAGGACATCTGCTAAAGATCCCCTGCAGGGAAATCTAACTCCAAGAAGGGAGGCCCAGGGAATGTTTCAAGGAGTCCTAATTCCAATAGCCGGAAGATCCCTGAGGATGTTGGTTTGGGAATTAAACTTACTTATTCCATCACTTCTAATTTAGTTTTTATCCTCTATTAGAATTTTGGAGGTTATATTTAATGCATATATGTGAATACCTATACTTTATATTCTTTGTTCATGTATATATACATGTATATTTTTACAATATATACATTTATGATAAGTGTGCATGTATACTAAGGCCTGTGTGGTATACGTCTTATATAACATATGGGTAGCATATACAGAAAAAAAAAAAAAAAACCCAACCTGGAAGAATATGTACCAAAATGTTAGCAATGCTTCCTCCTGGAAGGCGAAACTTATTTTCTTTCTGTTTATCTCTATTTTTCAAGTGTTTCTTTATTTCTTTTAGAATGAGAAAAATCACAATAAAATTTTCTGGTTAAAATATATTGCTTGCATTAATTCAGCCTATTTTAATTTATTTTTTACATCTATTAAGTGATTTGATTCATCTTAATTGTTTTAGTTTTTTATTCTGTTTTTGTTTATTTCACTTGGATTTTCTCTTAAGTTGTTGATTTTGCTTACTTTTCTTACTACTTTGTACCTGGGTTTTCTTTTGTTTCCTCTTGGTTTTTTGTTTGTTTGTTTGTTTTTTCTTTGCCATTCAGTTCCCTGTCACCATTTGTTGTATTTTTCATTTTGTGTTTTTATTGCATATGGCAAGCACAAAGCTGAGGATTATATCCTTCAGAATTGCTCATAACTTGACCAAGGAAACTGGGCCTTTTCCCTTACAATTAGCCCTGCAGTCACAATCTTTCACCTTTAATATGTCAAAACAGAACTACTTAGTTTTTCAAATACTAAGTTAGAAAACTAGAGAGGTTAACTGACTAGAATTATCCATAAATCAAATATTAAATCCATCTTTAGCCATCAGTAAAGATTATTTCAAAGCATAACTATATCTTCAACTAATGTCTGTGTACCTCTGGGCCAGGTATCTCTCCAAAGCCCAGACCACAGATCTACCTATTTACACCTATACTCAGAGTCAACAGGCCAAAATGGAACCCATCATTCCTTTACCCCTCCAGGAAAACAATTGCTACTTGTCCCCCTTTCTTCTAAAGAAAGGGAACTCCTCCCATACCTCTGAACATCCCACAGGGATTACTGACATTGCCATTCAACCAGGTACCCAAGTCAGAAACTTGAGGATTATCCTACACTCTCCATCCTCCATCGGTGTCACACCAAATTATCTAGTTGTGCCATTTTAATGCCTGTCCAGTTCTGTGCTTTTCAAGTTGGAATATGACATCAATGGACAGTGATGTCATAATAGGTAATATAAGAATGCACAGAATGAAAACAATTAATCTTCCTGGAATGACCTCACCCACTCCTTGTCATCTTCATGTTAATAAGTAATTTTGAATATCATGTTTCATAAAAATAAGTGCATACATTATGAGGAATTCAAAATTAGCATGTATTTTTAAAATGGTGTGTTAACAATTCAAAGAAATATAGGGCTTATAACAGGATGCTTAGGGCTCATTTGTTATAACCCCAAAGCTTACACAGTTAGTTCTCTATGTTACTGGAGTGCTTTGGCAGAAATATTTTAGAAGGGTTACTCATAGTGATTTTTGTGACCTTAAGGATTGCTCCTGACTTGACCAAGACCTTCCTTCCTGTCTTTCAGTGTGGCCACGTTACTTCTCATTTCCTACTGGGCTACTGGGACAACCTCCACACTGGTCTGGCTGGAGTGTCATTCAGCTCCAAATCACATCCACATGCACATTGACCTCAAGAGTGGCTTGTGTAAAACATTAACCTAATCTTGCTGTTTTCATGTATGAGATCATTCAGTGGCACCTACTTCATGAAGAGTAAAGTAAAAGCCCCTTAGGATAACATACGATGCCCTTCAAATCCAGCATCTGCCCTCTCAACATTCTCAGCTCTACCTTCCTCCCTCCCATCCTATGAGCTACTTGCACTTTGCCATGTTCCATTCATGCTTAATCTAACATACTATAATACTCTGTCCAAGCATCACTTCTGAAAGTGCACTCTGGATTCTCCAGAATTGTTTGGGTTCCTCCCTTTGGTGCCTGCATAACACTCATTCTTGGTAACCCCCAACACAGAGCTCCTTAAAACAGGGATCATATGTTGCTCATCTCTGATCTCTATTCTACTCTGTCGTTCCTCTGAGATCATTGCTAAGGATACCCTCCTTTGTATCAGGGGGTCTCAAATGCACTGCATAACCAAACTACATCAGGATCTACTGGAATCTGTTTTCAATGTAAAGATTCCTTGGTCTCTGCAATGTTGACTCCATAGTTCTAGATTAAAGCCCTAGGGGCTCTATCAAAACATTAAAATAATAATAATAATAGTAATTTTAAAAGTCCCCTGGTCATTCTGATGTAGCTTATCCATGGAATGGCATTGGACCCACTACATTCAACAACTGTGATTATCTTGATGGGATTTAAATATTAAAACAGAAACAACATACTTCTATTATTAAAGCAATTACAACTGCCTTCATAAAATGTATTAATTGTATTCTTTTTACTTCAGCATGGTATTTCTGCAGTTGGATAGCCTACAGTATATATTAACTGTGAGTATCAAGTTCAATAAGGACGTCTACTTCTGATTTTGTTTTCAAATTCTTGTTTTTCCTTTTTTCTTTTCAAATTCTTAAGCTTCTTACTATAGATTCTAAATCCTTAACTACTATGGTTATGAGAGTTGTATACCATCCACTTATAAAAATAACCTAGAAATTCAGTTTTAAAAATCACTGCACAGATGTTAGAGGAAGAAGATGAGTCTATTTCTTTCAGTAAAGGATCTCTGAACAACCACCAACTGCTTTTATGTTGAGCTGCTGGTACTGGCATCTTCATAGAAGAGGGAGATGGTTGAACACAAGTGATAATCTCACAACCACAAACAAGAACACAAACAAAAACTCAGAGAGGGAGTTCTTCCAACATCCAAAGTTAACTCCCATCAATCACATTGGATTTGAAAACAGATATATGGGGTGTGACATTTAGTAAAATGATGGTTTAAAACCCATCTGTCACATATCCTAAACCCAAATAAGTGTTGTCCCCTTATAAAATTCATTTTCATCAGAGGCTTTAGACATTTTCCATTGCTGCTATTATGACCTAAGATCCTAAACCTCTTTTGAAAGTAAAAGACAATGATGTAAAAAATGCAAAGGTGACAAACTGTGTTGATAACAGATTTGAATTTTGAAAACAGCTTGAAGAGATATGGCTCCCACTCTGACAAAAAGTTGGAAAAAAGGACAAGAAAGTACAATTATATAGTGAAAATAATTTTTGGTGTAGTTTTAATTTAGATCTAAAACAAATTTAAAAGTATATATCTAAAAGGTTTTACAAAATGATACTATCATTTGAATAATAACAAAGATTCCTATGATGTATTCTAATATATTTATTTGGAAGTTTATGTGCTAGAAGGTAAGTAAAGTCAGTCATGTAACTTTATAGTTGTACTTCATAAACTTCAGGATAGAAATTATTAGTTTAACATTAGACCTTTAAACTACTTTAAATATTTATATGATTTCAAAATTAAATCTTTAAAAAAGAAAAAAAAAAAAAAGCTTTTCCGATTTGCATAAGGATAGCCAAAGCAGCAGATGGCTCCTATCTCTGTTCTTCTCCCAGCTCTGTTCTCTATGTAGATTTTCTGTAATGATGTTAAAACAATTCTTCATTGAGAGTAAGAATTTAGAAAAAGAAATATTCAAGGTGCTAACTAAAAGAACTACTTTCATAGAAAGCAGAAAGTACTTGGCATGACAAAAAAAAAAGTTATGTAGGCGAACTGAGAAATAGAGCATGTCGCCTGAGGTGTATCATTGCTAGATGCAAAAGTGCGCCTGAGACGTGACTAACAGAGAAGTTGAGGTAAGAGGGCACCAAGGCCCTCTCTGTCTTTGGATCTGACCTAAATTTGGGCAAAACTGAGGAGACCAGGTTTGTTCTGAAGCTCGGCTCTACCCCCTTTAATTATTACAGTGCTCCTCTTAGTGATCCTTATTAAGATATTAGCTAATAATTACATAAGGAGTCCAGAGTATCCAACCCCAGCACATAAGGCAGTACGTGTGCTGAAGACAAATGTCCCCCTGACCACAGATATAATTTTCCTATTGCCCTCTAAGGGCCACAGAGCCTTGAGATTGTTACTTCATCCTCTCATTGCTAAGTATGACCCTGAAGGTATACTTACACCTTCACCTAGAGTCTGTAAAAGAGAAAACAAAGTTCAAAATTCAAGGAGAGGAAGCTCGATGTCAAATCTAAAGAGGTCAGATAACCTCTGACCTCATTTTTCTGACTCACACCAGGCTGGGGGCCCACAGCTCTACCTCCTGGTGGTGCTTACTCACCCCGCTCCAGTCACCCACACTGCTTTCCCTGCACTGTGAGAGGCACAGTAGGGTTGTTCAGCAAATACGTCAATGATAGCTTAATTTTAAAAAGGGTTCTTTGACATTGATGTTGGGTGACTGAGCAGTTTTCCAGCTCTCTCTGCTCATTTGTAGGAGGGATCAGAACTGACTCTGCTGAATAAGCAGCTTTGTATCTTGACAATATTATGATAGGAACACCTTAAGGAAGGGAAGGAAGTCACCCTTTCAATGACTGAGATGCATTTCATCTGAAAGTTTAAAAGGATGATACCTCCTCTGGAAATTAACACATTGCATTTAAGATGTATTAATTGTCAGATGCACAAAGTACATCAAAGGTGTGAATCGCAGAGAAATGGAAGTGGGAAGGACCGAAGGCCCATTTAGGCCCTCATTCTCATAACAGAATTCCTTGGTTCCTTGCCTTCTCTAACCAACTTTCAGTTTGAGTTTGATTCCATACTTGTCACCCCACACTTCCCTTAATAATCGGGGTTCTCCCACACCTCCAACGTAAGAGGAATAATAGATAAAACTTGCAATCTTTGTAAATAAAATAAGTGTAGTTATAAAACTGAATATTCGAGTTGAGGAATTCCACTGGGAATGTTACTCATGTTTTATCCTCCTATGTTCACCCTAGGTTGGTGTTACTCAGGAAATCAGAGTTACAACTATGTCTTAGACACACTCATATTTGATAATGTAAATGTA
Organism: Mellivora capensis; assembly: GCA_004024625.1. Classification (NCBI taxonomy): domain Eukaryota; kingdom Metazoa; phylum Chordata; class Mammalia; order Carnivora; family Mustelidae; genus Mellivora; species Mellivora capensis. The sequence continues at coordinate 3,968 of PISX010004122.1, read as the reverse complement.
TATTGTAGACTTTATAAATAAGACTATGTATTTAGTCAAGCCTCCACTTCCAAATTTATCTTTTCTCTCATTTTTTGATAGAAAATTACTAAAAGTAATATTGCCACTGAAGGAAATCATCCAAATTTATTCTTCAGAGCAAAACAGAAATAAAACTAATTTATGTGACTTTCAAGTCAAGTAATAAAACAAGAACATTTCATTAATTTCTGCTTCAAAGACATATTTTAGTACGATAGTCATAAATATTCATGTAATAATAATGGTAACAATAATAATAGTAGTAAGTGTCCTTTGAATGTAGAGCTAAGTCTCCAGCTACACATGATAGAAGCTCTAGGAAAAAAAATTACAAAGTCAAATTAAGTATGCTGATGGCACTTTCTTGGTTCCTTTTTAGGTAAATCTTGCCTGCTTCCAAAGCACAATCTTCCATTTCTCACTTCTTAGCTCCTAAATGTGTAGTGTTCTCATTGGCAGTAACCGCTATGGGGGCCTGCCTCCTCTCCCATCTTGTGACTTACGCAGGAATTCCCCAGGCCCCACTGCTTGCTAAATACACACCGCCCGCTGGCTCTAAGTCACCACACCTCCAGATTCAGCCAAACACCAGTTCCCTTCCAGCAAGAGTTAGACAGGATAGTTTAAACTATCTAGCTTCTACAGAGGTAGTCTTCAGTTTTTTGTCATTCTCCGTATTATGTACCACGAAGTATTGTCTTTTCTTGAACCCTAATTTCCCTCTTTATACCGGGAATCACCTGATCTATAGGTAACTGATAGAAAGGGCTAAGTAGAATACCCAAGTGAGGCACTGTACTGTCTCCAATCTCCAGAGAATCCATTGAGTTACTTGGCCTCCTCTTCAGAACCATGAAGAGACATAGTTTTTCCCTGATTGCTAGAGGGATTACGGATTCTGCGAATTCATCCACATAATCTCTAAACACTTTACTTGAGTACATTCCCAGTACTTCCTACTCTGCAAGTAGGAAGTAGTCAATAAACATTTGATGAGTTTCAAGATCACAATTGGGCATAAACCCCAATAGCTCTCAGCCCCTGAATTAATTACTAATTATATCATCCTGTTCCCCTTCACATTCATCCATCGATAGCTACAGATGATATTCCTAACATGTTAGAAGTCCAATATAAGCAAAATAGTCACAAAAAGGCAAAACACCGTTAAAAGTTAAACCATCAGTATCTGACATCAGGATAATGATAAGTGCTGGGACATGCCTACCGAATTTGAAAAGAAAGGAAATTTTGACAAAGTTTTCCAAAATAAGAATGAAGTCAGCATTCTAGACAAAAAATAAAGTTTGTTTCTCAGTGCTAGTCATTAGGATTAGCCACACAATCCAGAACGGAAAAAAGCATAGAGACAGAAAGCATATGAGTGGTTGCTAAGGTCTAAAAGGAGGAGAAAAGGAATGGGGCATAACTGCCAGTGAGTATGGGGTTTCCTTTTGGTGTGATGAACAAGTTCTGGATCTAATGACACTGCATTGTACACTTTAAAATGCCTAAAATGGTGAATTTTATGTTACATAGTTTTTTGTGGTTTTTTTTTACTACAGTTATTTAAAAAAATATTATCCATGGAACTGAGAATGAATTATTTTTAAGTTGAAGACACCAAACCCATTTCAGGGATAGTGTGGGAAAAATAATAAATGGTGAGGCAAGAAGGGAGTATACATCTAAGAGTATCTAGAAAAAACAGAGTATCTAGAAAAAAACCTATATTAAATGAAATCAAATTTCCATTAGACGTTTATGTGTTACTGTGCGACCAAGATTTCAGTATTAAAAAAATATCTATCCAGGGACGCCTGGGTGGCTCAGTTGGTTAAGCGGCTGCCTTCGGCTCAGGTCATGATCCCGGCATCCTGGGATCGAGTCCCACATCAGGCTACTTGCTCGGCAGGGAGCCTGCTTCTCCCTCTGCCTTTGCCTGCCACTCTGTCTGCCTGTGCTCTCTCTCTCTCTCCCTCTCTCTGACAAATAAATAAATAAAATCTTTAAAAAAAAATATCTATCCAAACGGACGTAGTTCAGTAGACGTGGTCCTCAGGATTTGCAGCACATAATTAAATTAGCCATCAGATCAAGACACTGACTAGCCATTTCCCTATCTTTTACATGTCAGTTTACCCTGGTAAAGAATAATAATCTTCTCTTTGAAAGATAGAATTTACATAAGTGCATTCATTGTCTTGAATTCTAAAGCCAAGTTATGGCATTTAGGAGTTCATTCTTAGTATAGCCTTCTATACAATAGGATTATAGCCCAGGGACATAGTAAATAATGAATTTAAATGATTTCTTCTGATATATGGTTCCACCAATAAATATTTATCCCTGTTGGATGCTCCAACCTTGCTTTTTAAGAGCGAAACTCAATGAATTACGTAACTGGAGACTGTGCTAAGAACCCTGTGGCTATCCTATAAATATTAATAGAATCAAAATGCAAACATAGGGACTGAGAATGCCTAGAAGTCCTTGCTGAATTAGGATCGTCTTCAGTGCTACAATATAAGAAACATTACAGTCTAAAGAAGCCCCCTTCCTATGGAGATATCTTAACTCAGAGAAGCAGTCTTGGGATATTTTAGTTTTTGAGACCATCTGTCTCTTTGAATGAGCTTTATTCAAATGAATTAATTTAAGCTGAAGCTATAAAAATTGGTCAGCAGCAACTGATTATTTGGTCAACTAGCTTCTTCCTCCTTTCAGTGTTTAGAGCAATTTTTGTGCTTACATGACCAAATAGAGTCATGATATCATTGGGGCTTCCTCCCTCATTACACTCATGAGGTCGCTGAAGTCAGGGACGATGTCTTACTTATGCTTGTCATCCCAGGATCTGACTTCAGAGTCAGTTGGCATTCATAATTGTTTCTTAAGAAAGACAGGCTTCAAATAAGCAAAACTTAAATCAGCAAGTCTACCATGGCCACAGTGGTTACTTATGGTATCTAAACCTGATGATAAGAAAAATGAGTATATTCCCTACGGATGTATCAGAAAAACAGATCCTATCTGAGCTCCTAAAGAGTCCCAGGGTAATAAAGAAATGACAGATTAAGGAAATTCCATACATTTTATGGACTTTGTGATAGCTTTTCAGACTCCATAAGTGCCAGTTTGCTTGATTTGCTTAGTATTCTTTAACCAAAATTGCAACCAGATCTCTTACCCAAAATCCACTCCAGAGAGAGAAACATTCTGTTTTATAGATAAACTGGTTGAAATATCGTCTCAAACATCCACTCTGTTCCATCATGTTCCTTTACCATAACAGTAGTCACCCATAATGAACAGGAGACAGAAGCTTTCAGTTGAGTGACACTCTGGATCCTGTCTTTTTTATGACCTACCATAATGGAAGAACCACAAATCAAGCCATTCTTATATTCCAGAGGTTTCTGACCATTTCAGATCCTTCCTTCTACTCCCACCATAAACTAAGCCCAATACTGTGCTTTAAAGATCCCAGATTTCCAAAAGTGTATGTGTTAGTCGGGTTAAACAAAATGGTTTCTGATCAAGAGGGCTATAAAACTCAATTGATAAGAGAAAAATGCAAGCTGGCCTCAACAGTATTTTGAAGCAATTAGCTGAAAAACAAGAAAATCAAGAAAAGTCTTCCCACAGAACAAGTTTACTCAGTACCTTTTTGTTTGTTCAGATTCCTCCTCAGAACAAAATAATAATAACAAAAATAGTCGTGAAGATAATGGTAATATCACAAAAAGCCTTTTTTGAGGGCCTACTCTGTGCCAATCAGTATGATAAATATTTTACGTCTGTAAATACATTTAATTTCCACCTCAGCCTCACTAGGTAACTACTATTATTATCCGGATTTATGGGACGCCTGGGTGGCTCAGTTGGTTAAGCAGCTGCCTTCGGCTCAGGTCATGATCCCAGCGTCCTGGGATCGAGTCCCACAT
>PISX010004121.1:0-126220 GCA_004024625.1 Mellivora capensis | reverse complement strand
TTTCTTCTGTTGGGCATTCCTCCTCCTAGTCATTTTGGTGAGAGTTGGCTGAATGGTTGTAGCTGGATGTATCGACCTTGGTGCAGTGAAGGTGCACCCTGGAATGCTTCTGAGCAATCAAGAGTCCCCACCCAAATGAAAGAAAAAAAAGAAAGAGAGAAAGCAGAAAAAGAGAGAAAGAGAGAGAGAGAGAGAGAGAGGAAAAAGAAAGAAGGATAAAAGAGAAGGCTCAGCCCAAATGGGCCCCAAGGTAAGGTTTGTGAAGTATACAAACAAATACAGACAAACAAAAAAGACTGATAAAAGTATATGACAAGGGAAGAAAAAAAATATGTATATATATATATATGTAGAAGGAAAACAGAGAAACAAACAGACAAACAAAAAAAAGAACCTCGTCAATAAGAACCCTAAGTATAAGATTTATAGACTACCAGGACAAACACAAGTATACAAAAATACTGGTAGGAGAAAAAGATGGGAGAGTGGTTGTAAATTCTCAGTGTGGGCGAGGAAGGTTATTTTGCTTCTTCCTGGGTGTATCTTGATATCTTTTTTAAGGGATACAACTTTCCTAAGATATCAGGGGATTAAAAATTGGTTTACCTATAGGGGTAGCATTGATTGGGGAAAGAGGATTACCTTGAATTTTAACTCTATATGAATATTAGCAAATAAAAGTAAAGAAAAGAATGATCTAAACTAAAGTGAAATTTAAAAAATATATATATAAAAAATAGAAAAGCAAAAGAAAAACATGGGTATATGTATCAAAAAGTTTAGGTTAGAAGGTTATTATGGAATTTGATGTACTGGACGTCTTACTGTGATGGTAAATAGGCTAAAAAATCTATATAACAAAATTAAAAAGATTAAAAAAAATTTTTTAAATGAACCAGAATAGTGGGAACGAATTAAGAATTAAACGTATCTATGAAGTAGTAGTGATTGTTGTCTTCTCGGCTGGTTGGCTTTCTGGGGGAGGGGCCTGCCGCGTGGGTTTTCAGGCGGTGTTTCCTGCATTAAGTCCTCCCACCCCCCTCCAGGGGGTGGGCTCTGAGGAAACCGGGCCTTTAGGCTTTTGTTCTCTGGAGATTTTTATGTCTGTTCCTTTGTTTTCTCTCCCCCCTTGGCAGCTCCGGATGGTTCTTGGAGGTTTAGAGGAAAGCAAACTGCACCCAGACCTCCCTCCCAGAGAGAAGCCCCAGTCCGTTCCCCTCTGGGTGCTGCAGAGCAGGTTCTCAGCCGCAATCTCTGGGGACACCTGTGTGTTCTGCTTGTACTCAAAACCACAAGCGGCAGCTGTCTGGGCAGCTCCAGACCGCCAGAGAGGTTCCAAGCGGGGAAGGCACACAGAGATTTTCCCGCTGGCCCGAGCTGGGAGCGATCAGACTTTCTGGGTCCTAGAGCCCCCCGCTGGTGCCCGCGCGCCTCTCTCAGGGGAGGGGGTGGAGCGCGTCTCAGGCTCTGCTAGCGCGGCAGGGCACACAGGTGGGGACTGCAAAAGTCTGTTTCTGCTCCGGGAGGGTCCCAGCCCCTGCCACACGCCCAGCGCCCTTAGGAGGTCTCCTCGCAGCTCAGCGACCAAGACCTGGTTTCTCCGCTGCACTCTCTCTGGCTCAGCGCCAGGGGTGTCTGCCCTCCGTGGGGGACTTAATCCCCTGTCCCTAACAGTTCCAATTCCCACAATTTCACCCTTCGATCTCTTCTCTTTTTGAGTGCTTTTTATCAGTCTTCAAGTTAATGCTGGTCCCCAGTCTTAGGGGACTCTCGTATTGGGGTATTACTTCCCAATGCGTCTCCTCTGGTGGCTCCCTCCCCCTTTTGTTTATCTTCTGATACCAGGCCGGTGTTCCCGCTCTGCTTTACCTGCCCACTGGTGTCTTCTGCCCCCGTAGAGATCCTGACGTCCCACTGGCGTCTTCTGCCCCCGTAGAGATCCTGAGGAGTAGAATTTTGATCTCAGGCTGATTTCATGAGTGATCGGAGTTCCTTGGTAGGTAATCAGCTCACTTTAGGGGACAGGTTGAACCAGAGCCTCCTCCTAGTTCCCCGCCATCTTGTCTCCCCCCTGGATAATCCTTTTAATGTACTGTTGGATCCTATCAGCTAGGATCTTGTTGAGAATCTTGGCATCCATATTCATCAGGGATATTGGTCTGAAAGTCTCCTTTTTGATGGGGTCTTTGCCTGGTTTGGGGGTCAGGGAAATGCTGGCTTCATAGAGTCTAGAAGTTTTCCTTCTGTTTCTATTTTTTGAGACAGCTTCAGGAGAATAGGTACTATTTCTTCTTTGAATGTTTGGTAGAATTCACCAGGGAATCCGTCAGGTCTGGGCTCTTGTTTTTTGGGAGGTTTTTGGTCACTGCTTCAATCTCGTTACTAGATACTGGTCTATTCAGGTATTCAAAGTGGTGAAGAAGAAGTCAAATTCTCTTCACAGATGACATGATATTTATATGGAAAACCCAAAAGACTCTGCCCCAAACTACTAGAACTCATACAGCAATTCAGTAACATGGCAGGATACAAAATCAATGTATAGAAATCAGTTGCTTTCTTATACACTAACAATGAAAATTTAGAAAGGGAAATTAGAGGATCAATTCCATTTACTATAGTGCCATAAGATATCTGGGAATAAACCTAACCAAAGAGGTAAAGGATCTGTACTCAAGGAACTACAGAACACTCATTAAGAAATTGAAGAAGACACAAAAAGATGAAAGAGCATTCCATGCTCCTAGTTCAGAAGAATAAACATTATTAAATGTCTATAATGCCTAGAGCAATCTATACTTTCAATGCCATCCAATCAAAATTCCACTGGCATTTTTCAAAGAGATGGAACAAACAATTCTAAAATTTGTATGGAGCCAGAAAAGCCCCGAATTGCTAAGGAAATTTTGAAAAAGAAAAACAAAACTGGGGGCATCACATTGCCCGATTTCAAGCTTTACTACAAAAGCTGTGATCACCGAGACAGCATGGTACTGGCACAAAAATAGACACATAGATTAGTGGAACAGAGTAGAGAGCCCAGATATGGACCCGCAACTCTATGGTCAACTAATCTTTGACAAGGCAGGAAAAAATACACAGTGGAAAAAAGTAATAAATGGTGCTGGGCAATTGCACTACTGGGTATTTACCCTAAAGATACAAACGTAGTGATCCGAAGGGGCACGTGCACCTGAATGTTTATATATTTATATTTTGTTTTATATATTTTATGTTAATGTTTATATATTTATATATATTTATATATTGCTTATAGCAGCAATGTCTACAATAGCCAGACTATGGAAAGAACCTAGATGTCCATCAACAGATGAATGGATAAAGAAGATGTGATATATATATACAATGGAATACTATGCAGCCATCAAAAGAAATGAAATCTTGCCATTTGCAATGACGTGGATGGAACTAGAGGGTATCATGCTTAGTGAAAGAAGTCAATTGGAGAAATTGACAACTATCATATGATCTCCCTTGGTATGAGGAAGTGGAGATGCAACATGGGGGGTTGGGAGGTAGGAAAAGAAGAAAAGAAACAAGATGGGATTGGGAGGGAGACAAACCATAAGTGACTCTTAATCTCACAAAACAAACTGAGGGTTGCTGGGGGGAGGGGGATTGGGAGAGGGGGTTGGGGTAATGGACATTGGGGAGGGTATGTGCTATGGTTAGTGCTGTGAAGTGTGTACACCTGACGATTCACAGACATGTACCCCTGGGGATAAAAATACATTATATGTTTATTAAAAAAAATTTAAAAAGATATTTTAAAAAAAAGAAATAAAATAAATAAATAAATAAATAAATAAAAATGGTGCTGGGAAAATTGGACAGCTCTATATAGAAGAATGAAACTCTACCATTCTCTTACATCATACACAAAGATAGACTCGAAATGGATAAAAGACCAAAGACAACGTGAGGCAGGAATCTATCAAAATCCTAGAGGAGAACTTGGGCAGTAACCTCTTCGATATCAACCACAGCAACTTCTTTCAAGACATGTCTCCAAAGGCAAAAGAAACAAAACAAAAATGAACTTTTGGGAATTCATCAAGAATAAACGTTTCTGCACAGCAAAGGAAGTAGTCAACAAAACAAAGAGGCAACCCATGGAATGGGAGAAGATATTCGCAAATGACACTATAGACAAAGACTGATATTGAAGATCTATAAAGATCTATAAAGAACTCACACACAAAACAGATAATAAAATCAAAAAAATGGGCAGAAGACATGAACAGAGACTTCTCCAAAGAAGACATACAAATGGCCAACAGACACATGAAAAATATGTTCATCATCACTAGCCATCAGGGAGATTCAAATCAAAAACACATCGAGATATCATCTTACACCAGTCAGAATGGCCAAAATTAGCAAGACAGTAAACAACAAGTGCTGGAGAGGATGTGGAGAAAGGGGAACCCTCTTACACTGTTAGTGGGAATGCAAGTTGGTGCAGCCACTTTGAAAAACAGTGTGGAGATTCCTTAAGAAATAAAAAATAGAGCTACCCTATGACCCTGCAATTGCACTACTGGGTATTTACCCCCAAAGACACAGGTGTAGTGAAAAGAGGGGCCATCTGTACCCCAATGTTCATAGCAACAAAGGCCACAGTAGCCAAACTGTGGAAAGAACCAAGATGCCTTTCAATGGACAAATGGATAAAGAAGATATGGTCCATATATACAATGGAGTATTGTGCCTCCATCAGAAAGGATGAGTACCCAACTTTTGTATCAACATGGACGGGACTGGAGGAGATTATGCTGAATGAAATAAGTCAAGCAGAGAGAGTCAATTATCATATGGTTTCACTTACTTGTGGAGCATAAGTAATAACACGGAGGATATTGGGAGATGGAGAGAAGCGAGTTGTGGGAAATCGGAGTGGGAGACAAACCATGAGAGACTGTGGACTCTGAGAAGCAAACTGAAGGTTTTGGAGGGGTGGTTGGTGGGGGTTTGGGTGAGCCTGGTGGTGGGTATTAAGGAAGGCATGTATTGCATGGAGCACTGGGTGTGGTGTATAAACAATGGATTTTGGAACACTGAAAAAAAATTAATTTAATTTAATTGAAAAATGAAAGGATATTATGAAATTTTCAAAAGCAAACAAACAACTTTCATTCTCTGAAGACAAGAGCAGAAAGGAGAAAGCCAAAGAATCCCAAATATAACATTTTCAAGAAGTAAAACCTGCTTTCCCCTCTCCCTCTCACCAGCTTTCCACTGCTTCTCCTCTGCTGCTTTTTCTCTCTTTTAATGGTCTATCCACATACTTGATGACAATCAACATGGGAGTCTTTCTCTTTTTCCCCCTCAGATATAGCATTCAATTTATCATCAATCTGGTTGTATCTCCAACATATATACAGGAAACGACTTCTTCCCACCATATCCACTTCTAGTCCCCTCTCTCCTGCTTTGCTCCCATGGTATATACTTCAACAGTGTCTGCATCAGTCAGGACCACAGCAGAAAAGAGATGGCATCCTCAAACTAATTGAGAAGACTATTTGCAAAGGTGTGGGGAGGGTTTAGGAAAAGTAACAAGGAATGGGATAGTGACAGTGATAGGGACAGTGGGAGATTTTATCACTTCAGATCTGAAAGAGTAAGAATAGAGGGAAAGTGGAGTGGTTAGGAACAGCTGATAGGACTTTGGATTTTTTAATTGGATAAAGCCATCTCACATAGACCCATCATGGAAAAAAATATCCCCTATATCGCAGTCTCCCACTTCACTCCAATCTCTTGCTAGTATCCCCCATTGGATAAACTCCACTGGATGTCCGAGGGCAAAGTGCCTCCTGATACGGTCTATGCCAGTCAGTCTCCCAAAGCACACATCAGGTGGGATGAGTGAACCCTGGGTAAAGAAGAGTAGCACACCTTCTAACACGGTTTCCTAATCCTATCTTGCCTCACTGTAATCAATTCGTCAGCCTTTACCTTTTCAGAAAAACCTCCCTCAGTGCCCTGTTGTCATTAGCCAACACTTGACTCACTATTCTTACTCTTTGTCTTATTATCTAGTTCATCCTCTTCCATCATGGTCACATGTAACTATCTAAACTCCATGTACATATGGAAGGGTTGATGGGAGGTTGGTTGCAGAGACAGGCATATGGACAGACAGATGAATGAATTGATAATGGATAGGTTAATGTCCTGTCTCCTTCCACAAGAATGACTCCAGACTCCATCAGAACAAAGACTTTATATGGCCTGTTCACTGCTGTTTCCCTTGTATCAGAAACAATGGCTCACTCAATAAATAGTTGTCAAATTATTTGAAAGGATATTTGGATTATCTTAGATAATGGATTTAATAATGAGGCTCCGAATATTTGGGAAGTAAAATAAAAGAGGATGCGTGTGATGTCTTAGCAGAAAGGCAACTCAGACTAACAGAGACCTGTGACCCATTGTTTAGAATGCACAAAAATGCAGAGCATAAGAATTTTAAAAATTTTTATAATCGGATCATTCTTTTTGTTTCCTCAAAATTAAGCATCCCCTGATATGTCATCATGGCAGCTCATCTATTTGTATTTCCTAACTGTTTAATGACCTCAGTTCATTGATGTGCAGATATATAATTAAAAATGTTCTTTTATAATTACTGCCTATATCAATCTTAAATAAGGGATTATTTCATATAATGGGTTGTTTATCAGACATTTACATGAATTATTTAATTTTGTTTTTACATTGGTAAATATAATTATCTCCATTTTATAAATGACTAATCTTGAAACTCAATGATATAACTGGACCAAAAACATAGACCTATATATAATAAAACTAAGATCATCCCAACAAATCTTTTTTTAAGATTATTATAAAATATACCTTACATCCTTAAAGAAAGTAAAGAAAAACACAATTTATAGGAAATTTTAAAATCAAGCACAAAGGATGCCTGAGTGGCTCTATTGGTTAAGCAGCTGCCTTTGGCTCAGATAATGATCCCAGGGTCCTGGGATGAAGTCCCACATGGGACAGCTTGCTCAGCGGGGAGTCTGCTTCCCCCTCTACCCTTCCACCATGCTCATAATCTCTCTCTCTCAAATAAATCAATAAAATCTTTAAAAATAATAAAAATAGGGTGCCTGGGTGGCTCAGTTGTTAAGCATCTGCCTTCGGCTCAGGTCACGATCCAGGGTTCTGGAATTGAGCCCCACATCAGGCTCCCTACCCAGTGGGAAGCCTGCTTCTTCCTCTCCCACTCCCCCTGCTTGTGTTCTCTTTCTTGCTGTGTCTTTCTCTGTCAAATAATAAAAATAAAAATAAAATAAAGCATACAAACAGCAAAAAGAAAAATCAATAAAACGTGTATGTGGGCTCATCTCAGGTTCAAAATTCTCTTGTTATTTACAACTTATAATAATTACACATCCATAAAGAATATATTGAATAATTTTTAATGTTTTGAATATTGTATAAATAGTATCACGCCTTATATATTCTTCTATGATTTGTTTCTCCACCTCAATATCATATCTGGGAGACTCATTAATGGTGATGCCTATAAGTTGTTAAGTCATTAAATTACACTGCTATATAATATTGTTTTATAATATTTCACAACATCTTTATCTGTTCTACCATTGATGAGCATTTGGATTTTTTCTACTTTGGGGCTATTAAAAACAATTCTACTAAAAACATTCTGTACATGTCTCCCTATGAAAATGCGAAAAAATTTCTTAGGGTATACACCTAGAAGTAAAATGTCTAAGTTTTAGAACATGTGTCTGTTGAACTCCTCTAGGTAATGCAAATTGTTTTTTCATAATTGTGTTAATTAACATTCCCCTCAGTGGTAATCATAATAATGCTCCTTACAGCCCAAAGATTTCCATGTCCTAATCACTGGAATTTGTAAATGTGTTTCCTTACATGACAAAAAGAATTTGCAAATGTATGAATAAGAACCTTGAGATTGAGAGACTATCCTGGGTCATCCCCACAGTGGACTCAATAAACTAGGGCCCTTGAAAGTAGATCAACATGGGAAGAGTTGATCAACATGGGAAGGATTTAACTTACGTTAGCTGGTTTTGAAGAAGGATGACACACACAGACAGCCATGAGCCAAGGAATTTAACCAGCCTTTAGAAGGTGGAAAAGGCAAGGAAACAGATTTTTCCTTAGAGCCTCCAGAAGGGAAAGCAGCCCTGCCAACAACTACATTTTAGGCCATTGAGACACTGTTGAACTTATAACCCACAAAATTGTAAAGCAATAAATTTATGTCCTTTTAAGTTTCTGAGAATCTGTTATAGCAGCAAAATAAAACTAACACAAAGAGCAATCATCTCCATTATACTTTATCCTTACCAATACTCTGATTTGTCTTGGCCAGTTTGCTGGGAATGGCATCCCATTGTGGTTTTATTCTACATTCATATAGATGTAGATACATAGATGTTGAGGCTGATTGAATTCCTTGGCTCATGGAGCCACCTCTATCTTTAAAACCATCAATATATATTTTCCTGGGATTTTTCTCTGTGTCTATCTCAGTTCTGATCCTGTATATGTTTTATAATATAGCTCTCAGAGAGCTATATTATATCTTATATCTTATATCAGAGAGCTATATTATATCTTAGTTCCCTATAAATATTTTTTAAGAAATTAATTTTAAGAAATTTTAAGATTTTAATTTTTTTAATTTAAAGATTTTTAATTTTTTAAGAAATTTTAAGAAATGTTCATTGAGGCTTTTACAGAGAGTAAAATTCACCCTGCTAGAGAAAGAAAAGTAATTTTCCTAAAAAATTATTTATATATATATTTTGTGAACTAATTCTTATTTTTTCCTCATGCCTGTTTTTATTTATTTATTCATTTATTTATTTAGCCATTTTTAAAATTTAAATTCAATTAATTAACATATAATGTATTATTGGTTACAGAGGTACAGGCCTGTGATTCATCAGTGTTATATTATACCCAGTGTTCATTACATCACATGCCCTCTTTAATGTCCATCACCCAGTTACCCCATCCCTCCATCCCCCTCCACCACCCTCCTCTCCAGCAACCATCAGTTTGTTGCCTATGATTGAAAGTCTCTTAGGTTTTGTCTCCCTCTCTGGTTTGGACTTGTTTTATTTTGTTCTCTTGTTCTTTCTTCCCCCTTGAAGGTAAGCATCATAACAATAAGGATTTTCAATTATTTTTCTTCATTGCTGAATGCCTGATACATAGCACATGTTCAATAACTACTTATTGAACAAATTAATGAATAAATTGACCTTGTTCTTAGATGTGCTTACTGAGTTTTGATTGCAGGTTGCACATCTTCCATGAGGCACATTGTAAATGTGAGTTCCACTAGAAAGGATTCACATTTTCTCCTGGAAGTGACTCAAGGCATTACCATTTTGAGATCACCTTAGCATAACTGCTCACTCTTTAGCAAAACTACCCAGTCTCTTCAGATACGGTCTGGGTATTTCAGACACTCTAAATATAGGCTACAAATCTAGGAGGTCCTCCATCTGTTACATCTTTTCAGACATTTCTGATGCTCAATATCAAGATTCAAGTACTAGTTCATCTTTTGGGTGAAATGGTGTTCAGGGATTGATCTTCTTATTCACTGGTATAGTGAGGATAACAGTGTAGCTCTTTAGGATAAATAATTTATAGTGATGTTTTCCTAATAGGCATCTTGTCATGATTAGGCACTGAGCATTGTCTCCTGTCCCCTGTGTCCCACAAATCCATGATAATTAAAGTTTGAGTTCAGCAAATCCAGCAAATGTCCTCAAGACTAACTCCTCCTTCAGTGCTCAACGTGTTGAGTAATCCTAAATCTATGTACTTTTAATTTTCTTTTTAGTACACATCAAGTGCTTCTGAGGGGATGTTCTCCCCTTTTTTGTACAGTATGTATTGACAGAAATAGAAATCCCCAGCCCCCAAAAGATTGCATCAAAACCACTACCCACTTGAGAGAGAGAGAGAGAGGACAATGTTGCAAGACTAGACCACGAATGGAGGTCATTTCACAGCTACCAATTAAAGGTAATGGCAAAATATTTCAAATTGGCTAAGCTTATTAAATCTTCAAGTAAAAAATTCTGCTATATTCTTATAAAATCGACTAGAACCATTTTTAGTGCTGCACTCACTTTCATGCTTTTCCTGTCAGTGGAAATGAAAAGGAATGTGTGTTCTTCTTATTATATCCTCAATGCCTAGAATGGTGATTAGCACATTCTAGGTGCTCTAATAGCATTTGAACAGATTCTGTGCATGAATGAATAATCTAAATGAATAAACCGTGTTGTCTATGTATAAGTTGATTGTTTTCCCCACGTTGGTGGAGTTGTCTCAGGTTCTAAACATCTCTAACTCGATATTAACACTGACTTCAGTAGAGCTCATTTTGTTAATAAAGATGATGTAGGAGAAAAACCAATTTATATACAAGTATAGAAAGCATGTTATCTGACATTTTACTAGTATAAAGCTTTGAAATTTATAATTTTAATTCTTTCAATAATAATACTTAAGCTGTGAGAGGTTACAAAGAGCTTTTGATAAGCAGTACCACACTGTAGACCCTTTACATCCTTGTGAATTATGAAAGGGAATAAACTTATACTCAGAATTTAGGCAAGAAAATCTAATACTCTATGGCTGGTTAGTGGTATTGCCATGATCATAAATAAGTTAGTTCTTCTATGTCCTGTCTCAGGTTCTTTCCTCCCATCTTTCGATATTGCTTCACTACAAATGTTAAGCTCAGTAACTTAGATCCCTGGTGATATAGAAATAGTCACTAATAAATTAATTGTGAGGGTTCTAGTTTAGGATTAATTAACAATTATCAATTAACAATGGCAGTGTGTTATTTTTTAAAAACACTACAAATATCTCCATTCTTTTTCTGAAAAGAATACAGTCATTTCTAAAACCTAAAGATTCTTTTTTTTTTCACCAATTTACATGTTCAAATCAAGTGCAATGTGTTATTTCACAGAAGACTTTTAAGGATAAATTAAATTAGCCATTCATCAGAATTTCTGATTATGGGTACATGAACTCTAATAATATAATACGTTGGATATCAAATAATTTACTTCAATCTATATTCTTGGGGAGGCATTATTACTGAACTTATTCAAATACCTTTCTATAACAAAAGAGGTTTAGTCATGGACAATGAGATAACAAATTTATTTATTTTTGTTCAAAAGTTTATGTTCTAAAAGAAATAAAATGGGTAATAAAGGATGTGAAGGTCTTATACCTCACTAATTTAAAATAACAAACACTTAAACATTAACATTAAACACTTAAATATTAAAATAATAAATCCTTAAACATTAATACTTAAACATTTAAAATAATAAATACTTAAACATTAAGGTATTAAGTAATACCTTATTTGATCAGGTTTACAAAAAAGCAGGCATATTTGAATATTTCTAAGTGCAACATTATTTAGAAAATCAACTTAGAAAGCCAAGTTGGTGATACTTTTAAAAAGTTTTACAAAGTGTTCACAGGCTTTGGTCTCACTTATCCATTTCTAGGAATATATATACTGAAGGAAAGACTTATAGGAAATAGTTATTTGCAACATTTTTACCTAGTAATTAGAGAATATTTAAATAAAATGTGACCACTTATTTAGTGGAATATTTTATAACAGATATAAACTAGAATAAGTCTATGTGGTAGTATAGAATGTAGTTGAACAAAAATTGAGATGTAAAAACACTATGGGTGCTCATCCTAAGTATTATAACATACACACACAGAGTTTTATTTTCAATGATTTATATGTACATTATTGTAAAATGTAGTGTTTAATACTACTTTTGAAATAAATTGATAGATTGACCAGCCAAGCCTGAAAGTTCAAATTTGTAACACTTTGAAAGAAAAATAGACAGTATCTGAAGCTTGATTGAGTTCCACACCAGAAGGTGAAAGAGTAAACATTGATTATTGGTCAATCATTCATGTAGATAGATAGATTGATGGGTTGATGGATAGGTGGATGGATGGATGGATGGATGGATGGATATGTCATAGATAGATAGATTCCTTTCTCTAGGCTAAATTCTTTGGAAAAACAAAAATAGGTATGTTTCAAAAAAGTGCTTACATTCTAGTGGGGAAGACGATTAATTAGATAATGATACAAAAACAATAAGACTTATACTAAATGTGATTATGGGAACTTTTCATTTTTGCTAATATATTTACTTATTCATTAATTTATTCATTGGTATAGCACTATAGTAGCAAGGCTGAAATTTAGATTCAGAGATCTTTGGTGGGCACATTAGTTAATTGGGGTTATTGTTGGGAAAATTACCTAGATTGTCTAAACTTTGGTCACCTTACCGGTTAAATATGTTCAATATTATTGTCAAGGTGGGAATTAAATAGGACATATGCAAAAGGCACCTGGCACCAAGGTGCATATAGCTACCCCCAAGTTACTAATTCCTTACATCTTTTTCCCTTGATTTCTGGGTCATCTTGAAAAGGGAGTGAAATTTCTGTAATAAAATATATAATAAAATATACATCTTTAGGGCCACCTGGGTGACTCAGTCAGTTAAGCAACTGCATTTAGCTCAGGTTCCTGGAGTCCCAGGATAGGGTCCCACATCAGGCTCCCTAATCAGTGGGGAGTCTGCTTTGTCCTCTGACCCTACCCCTCTCGTGCACACGCATATTCTCTCTCTCTCTCTCTCAAATAAGTAAATATAAACTCTAAAAAAAATACATCTTTATTTATGGATTTGTTTTTATATTAAGAACACTTAAGTTTTAAGGATTCTAACAAATATTTTCTTCAGTAAAATACAAATTTTATTTTCACTAGGTAAAGGCTTTAATAGTTCTCTTCAGTCTTCTTAAATATCAAAACTTAACAGTTTTAAGAATTCAGTATAGGGGTGCCTGGTGGCTCAGTTGGTTAAATGTCTGCCTTTGGCTCAGGTCATGACCTCAGGGTCCTGGAATTGAGCACGTGCCCCGCATCCCACACCCATCTTCTTGCTCAGCTGGTGGTCTGCTTCTCCCTCTCCCTCTGTCTTCTGCTTGTGTTCTCTATCGTTCTCTCAAATAAATAAAATCTTTCTTAAAAATTCAGTATAAATGAATCAAAAATTATAGTATAAATGAATCAGAGCATATTAAACTTTCTTTGAAATACACCAAACATCTAGAGCTAAAGAAAAATATTAAAGGCAGGGGAGATTTTTAAAACATGTGCTAAAACCTCAGTTTGATACAAAAAAAGAGGATGAAGAGAGTTAGCAAATAACCACCCTTTTGAACATTATGCCAATGAAATCAGTACATTCATCCTTCAGAGGGAAGTCTACTCTAGGACTTATACTTATTTCTAGCCTTGAGTATTATTAATGAGCACTGAATTAACTGCACTAACTTCCAATTCCAATATCGGATAAGCTTTAGTTGTCTCTGTCTTGCACTGAAAAGAACAAATCCTTACTTTTCTCATTGGATGACTTCCAAAAGAGTCAGAGAAAGAGAGAGAAAGGGAAATGTGTGATATGACATTAGCCATATATGCCACACATTCTAGGGGATTTTATTACTAGGGTATTAAATTTCTTCTGAATGAAAGCACCCAAAGAGCATGACATGTTATTTCTTTAAAGAAGCTCTTCCTTTTACCTTTAACTGACATGACTGAAAAATTATCTTATAATTCCTCATAAGTGGATATGTATCCTGACCCAAATGTACATGTAAATTAATGTTTTTACAAAATTTACATATCTTATCTGCAATTTGTTTGGAATATTATATTTTTCACTGCAAAAGCCCCTTGACGAGGACTGAATTGGTTGTCAGGTTAAGTGTATAAGTAATCAACAATACAATTCTAAGTTTTTCAACTTATATTTGCATTTTTATAACTAAAGAAAAAAAATACTAGCAGGAGAAAAGGGCTCTTCCTGGTTCTCAGAGAAGCTGGGAGTCATTTGCTCTCATATACTTGTAACATCTCAATTATTCCTGCAAACAGAAGAAGTAAATTCATGCATAATTCAAAAGCATGAATAATAACAAATTGTATTCTATTTGGCTTTGTGATACATAATTTGGGGGCAGAGACTTTACCTTCCTGATGTGTAAGCTGCAACCAGAATGATGAGTAGGGCTTGGATGAGTTAAAGTGGTGGCACTTGGTACAACCTGGAAATGAAGTAGTTGAATAAATCTTATATTAAGTCCAACAGCCAAGCTTTCTATTATGTTGATAGCTAAATCAAATTCACTTTATTCCTGCTTGCATGAAAAAAATTAAAATTATAACCTAGCTGACTTTTTCAGTAAGATATAAATAACCTTGAATTAAGATTCAGAAAATTTCAATTTCAGTCTGGCTCTCTCATTAACTCATAAGCTTTATGTTCTCACGCAACTACTGTTTATTTTTCTGGCCTCAAGTATTTCATGTGCAAAATGATGGAATTGCATTAATTCATCTCTAGGGTGCTTTCTAGGTTTTAAAATCTGTATATGTGTAATTACTTCTAACACTGAAGCTGACTCTCTCAAGGAAAGAAAATGGGCCAGAGCACCAATTTAAACTTGTTTCCACTAGGCACACATTAAAAGAGATGTTTCTGTGGTTGTTGTCCCCCACCCCCAACTTCACTCGTTCCCATCTTCTTTGCATCTACCCCACTACTCCACAAAAACCACCTATTGAGGACACCAATGACTTCCATGTTGATGATCTGATGATCAGTCCTTTGTCCTTCCCTTACTATACATTTCAGCAACATTTGACACAATGAATTGCCTGCTTTCTTCACCTGGTTCCTGGAAGATCATTCTGCCTTAAACCCCTTCTTGCCTGAGTATGCTTGATCCTCTTTTCCTTGATCTTTAATGGTCGCAGAGTTTCAAGCATTAGTTCTCAGATCTTAACACTTCACATTCACCACCTGAGCGTTCTTCTCCACTTGTATGTCTTTACATATATAGTAGCAACTTAAAATAGTATTGTTAGTCCAGAACTGTCCCTCTAACTCCAATCTCAAAATTCAACTGCCCACCTGATGTATTTATTTAGGTTTTGAATAAGCATTTTAGACTTCACCTACGGAAAACCAGGATCTCGATTCCCTCTATCCACCTGCTTCCAAATTTTCTTTCCTTCTTATCTTCCCACCTAAGTAAAAGACAGTCATTGTTCCAGCAGTTCAAAGCAAAAATTTAAGACCATTTCTAACTCATCTTCTAAACAGAAACTGTATATTATAGTTAGAAAATGTTATTTCTTTAACATTATAGGTACTCAGAATTTTGTTAATCCTATTTATTTACTCATTACACACCCACTCATCCAGAGACTTCTCAAAATGTAATTATATTTATTCATTTTTTTGTTTTTCATAGTGTAATAAGCTCATGAACTTATCATTCAATATAAAAACTGGCACTCAGTGGATATTTCAGATACGTGTTCCCCACCCTCCGTCCCATCCTCTTGCCACTCTTAAGCCAAAGTAACTACCATCAAGAACTATTGTTCAACATTTCCTTTTTGTAGCTTTATATTTTTAAACTCATCAATATGTATTATTACATATTTTAATTATTTATTAACTCCATAAAAAGACTTTTTTGTATATGTACATTTATTTTTTACTTGATATTTATGTTGCTGAAATTGATCCAGATTGTTGCAATAGGCTGGTGTTAATTCATTCTGGCAGCTGCATAATATTCCATTATGTGAACATCCCACAGTTGATATATCTGCTCTCTTATCAATAAACCCAGAGACTGCTTCTAGTCTTTGGCCACTGTGAGCCATGCATGAATGAACAATCTCATACATGTGGAAAGTTTCTCTCAGGTTGTGGGAGATGCTGTGACTACCTTACCCAGATTTTCAGGGATTCCTTTGACTGGTTGTGGCTAAAAGTTTAAGCCTACAACCTTCCCTGGAGAATTGCTCGTGGGAAATAGGTTCAGCATCAGCTGAGTTGATTGGATTGTATACCTTCCCCAACCCCTTCCCCACCAGAAGCATCTGGAGTCAATGGAAGTGTACAAATACCAGCGACCTTGTCTTTAGGCAAGAAAGGCTGCAGAAAGATCACCTCTAGTACATCCTTGCTCAGTTCCCCAGCTTTCCCTATTCTGCATGCCAACTTTCTTGTAAGCTTCTCCTAGGGGCAAAAGCTTAACAAAGCATTGCTCAAAAACCCCTGCCTCCTCCTATCAAGGGAATTTGACCCCAAACAAGCCTAGGGTTGTAGGGTGTAAGAAAGTACAATTTTACAAGATGGTATCTGTTTTTCAAAGGGGGTATATTAATTTACATTCCCACTAAAATACAGAAGTTGATCAGTGGATCCTAATATTGTCAGATTTTTAGAAAATTTTTCAGTAGAATAAATATAAACTAGTATCTCATTTTGATTTTGATATATTTTTTTCATAATCACACATTTTTTATAATATGCTTACTCATATCTCTTCCACACATTTTTAGTTAGTTCTTCAAACTCAAATCCACAAAGTTTTTTGTATATTACTGGTATTAATAATTATTTTTAAAAACGATTTATTTATTTAATTATTTATTCATTTATGTATTTAGGGAGCAGCAGGGAGGGGCAGAGGAAGAGGGAGAGAGAGCATCTCCAGCAGGCTCTGAGCTGAGCCTGGAGCCCCACATGGGGTTAGATTCCAGGATCCTGAGATCATGACCTGGGCAGAAACCAAGAGTTGGAGGCTTAACAGACTGAGCCACCAAGACACCCTTGATATTAACAATTCATTTTATTTGTAGGCATTCTAAGTATTTCCTAGTTTTGTTGAACTAGTTCCTAGTTGTTCCTAGTTTAAGTAGTCAGTTTTGATTTCTTTAGTATTTTTAATGAAAAAAGGACAAAAATAATTTTAAGATAGTAAAATGTAATTTCTTTTACCACAGCCACATACTTTTGTTTTATTTTAAAAAGCTTTGCCTACCTCGGTTTAAATTTTGATATGTAGTATATTTTTTATTATTCACTACTGAGTAGTTTTAAGTTCCCATTAGAATTTCTTCTTCAACTATGATTTATTTAAAAATCAGTGTATAATTTTTTAAATATCAGTGTAAAATAATAATCAGTTTCTAATTATTCATATATATTTTGCTTTGTACTTCTAACTTAATCATTTTGTAATCAGACAATATGATCTGCATATGCCTATCCCATACTTATCTTAACCTCAAAGTTTTCTGAGGACTGCTTTTTGGCCTATTTACATGATCAGTATTTGTAAATGTTCCACGTAGGTCTGAGAAAAATTTTCTAGTTGTTAGATGTGAAATTTTTTTTATATCTTTCAGATAAACTTTGTTGTCCTGATTTTTTGTCTGTTTCTATGGGTTTTTTTAGAGATTTTATTTATTTGAGAGAGAGAGTGACAGAGATTGAGAGAATAAGTGGGAGGAGGGGCAAGAGAGAGAAGCAGGCTCTCTGCTGAGCAAGAAGCCTGATAAGAGTCTCTATCCCAGGACCCTAGGATCATGACCTGATCGCAAAGGCAGATGCTTAACCGAGCCACCCAGGCACCCTTGTCTGTTTCTTAAATTAAAAAAAAAAAAAAAAGTGCTGAAATTCTCTATGATTATGCTAATTTTTCTAATTTCTCCTAGGATATACTAAGTGTATATCTTTTGTTTCATATCTTGCAAGGCCTTTTTATTAATTGCATATATGTTTAGAAGTTGCATATTTTTGTGGTGAATTGGACATTCTAGTCTTACATAGTAACCTTTCTTGATGCTTATGATGCTCTATCCTTTATATCTCCTTCAGCCCATTTACCACATAGCAGTCAGAGTGATCTTTTTAAAACATAAATCAGAGCATGTTGCTCTTCTGTGGAAAATTGTAATGTTTGCCCTTTGACTCAGAATAAAATTCAAGACCTTACAGGAGAATCTCCCTGCTTACCCTGACATCTCTTACCACTGTCTCCATTGCCATCCCGTCCAACTTCCAGCAGCGTCTTCAATTCTCTCTGACTAGACTAAACACGTGCTTAATCAAGAGCTTTGATTGCCTAGTGCCTATGCCTGGATGGCTCCTCCACGCACAACTGTGCATTTCTTTCTTTTACTCGAATCCCCTTACTGGAGCACCCTCTATGAAAATACCACTCACTAGCAAACACTCCTTCCTCTCCCTCTGGCCTTTACTTACTGTGTTTTTAAAGAACTTTCATCATCATTTGCTTTTCTATTAATACCATCAAAGTAAGGCTTATTATTTTCACCACAGACATGTTCTGGTCTGAATCTGTCATTTTACTCACCCATAATTATTCCTGCCTGCCTTCTAGCCCTTATTTTTGATGAGACAATTGTTAACATTGTTGCACTTAGTATATCCCACCAGCACCAGAATTAAGAGTGTGTGATTGAATGTTGGGTTTGCCCCATGTGAGAAAAGAGAATGAACAGAGAGTGTAACAGATAGATAATGCCTTCAAGACATCAGAGAACAAAATGGACAAAAATTCAGGAAACTCAAGGGAACAGAAACCCTATATTGACTAATTAAATATTTTGGAGGACACAAACTGTGGCTGTCCTAGGAGTGTGTCACTCAGTCTCCCTTGAAGGGAGAACTTGTGATGAGGAATATAGTCAGCTGACAACCTGCCATAATTTTGGGATCTCCCACAATGTCCAGGTTGAAGCACATACATTCTTGCTGGGCCACTCCCATAAATTGACCATGTTGGAATACCAGAGCTAAAGCAAAATCATTGCTCTGGGAGTCCCCAATGGGCTGGTTAAGATTTTCTCAGAGCTCTTTGTAGTTGGGGCTCTTCCTTCTCTTTCTTCTCTTTGCCCTCCCTTCTTCACAGATAATCACACTCACATTACAGGCTCTCTCTGCCTACTCCTCTTGTACCTCTCCTATATCCTTAAAAGCCATTCCCACACAGACACACACACACCCCCACCGCAGCCCCACCCCCAAAATATCTTTCACTTTTAATTCCACCTTGGTATCTGCTCCCTGAAGAACCCAAACTAACAACAAACAATAGTCCTTGCTTGTAGCTGTTAAAATACAAAGTAACAGAAGTTTTTTTGGATAAGTTTAAAATCTGCTGATTATCCACTTATTCAACAAATATTTAAGAACCACTATGCATGCATATGGTTGTCTTAGGAACTACCCTGATGTTATAAATTTGAGACTGAATTAGACCATTTCTATTGCCTGTTCATAAAAGCAAGTTTGTTTTGGAATTCCAGAGAAACCATCTCCTATTTTTCCATTGTTTGAGCCATGATTGTAAATTATCAGAATGTTACTTTATCTCTTGTGAAGTGGAAAACCTTTCATTTTAAATTCCCAAGCTTCATTGAATAGTCAGGTGTGCTAGATAATAATAGGCCATGAAAATAGGAAGAGAATCAAACACCTAACTGCGCAGTTGAAGAATAAAATAGGAACAATGTCAAAGCGGGAGATTATATTTCTGAAATGTTAGATTCTCCAAATAATTGGAATCCAAATAAAAACACAAATCACATACCAAACTATGATCAAGGGTTTAGAATAGATTCATTAATAAAATAAAGTTTACCTTCCTTTTATGCAATAGATGTGTTCTGGAAAGTTTTACGCAAATTGAATTTGTCTAATCAAATCATGTACTAATGCTTTTTATTAAGGGGAATTATGAATCCCTTACTAAAGAATTGTCCCAAGTTTTACACTGGCTTTGCTTAAATCAAGGTGAATTCTCAAGATGGCATATTTGAATATACTACACATGACAAATAATTGGAAAGGAAATATCTAATAATTAAATGTAAAAGCTATATGTCTTGCAATCTGGACTCCCTCAAATTGAAGGGGGAAATGTCCCCAGTTCAACTCAATTTCAGAAAATTTGTAAAATAATCAGTTCTTTTAAATGAATACTTCACTCAGTAAGATATCTTGGCTCCTTTTCAAGTTACCTTTCCTTTCAAGTACCCAGGAAAACAAGTAAGAACAAATTTTCTTTCTATAGCATATACTAATGGTCCCTTCTTGCCCAAGAATATTTTTATTGCAAATATATATGCATACATGCAAAAATCAAGATACTCTGTCACCTTAGGTACCATTAATATGATGCTTTAACTTATAAAAATCCTAAATTAGAGCTTGTCTAAAAAAGATCTCTGAAAGAGTAAAAGGTAATGAAGAGTGGTAATAGTTAGCTAGTCACTACAAAAGAAACACGACCTGCTAGGTAATAGCCACAATTTCTAAATGCCAGAATCAGTTATTTGGTAAAATCACACACCCACCTCCAACACTTCCAGTGGAAGAAGAAATTAATATGTTAAACTATGAAATTCTGTTGAATAACTTGTTTTCTATGCAATTCATTCTATTTTCATAACAGAAACTAAACATATTGCTATGGCAATCAGATGTATTCAGTCCATAAACACACCTATATGTTGATTTCATGAATAATTTTATGTATGGGTAAAGATTGAAGAAAACTTTGTCCCCCAGAATTTACCCAGAATTTAAGAACACCAAATTGCAGCTAATAATGTCCAGATAGTGGTTTTGAAATTTCAGTTTTATAGAGGGCTTCCCAAATGGCTATTTTTGATTTTGCAATCTCATTGTTTCAAAGGCATAGCTATTTCTCCCGAGTTCACTTAAGTATCTGAAAGCATGATCTTAATAGGTCATCTGTTAATGTCTACTGATTATTCAGTAAGCTTCCCCAGGACATTGTAGCTAAGGGGTTATACTAGCTTTCATTAAAAACCAGGGCTAATCTAGAATGCAGAGCAGAACTACTTTGAATTTGAAGTCACTGTTAGCCTTTTTAGCATAAAATGTCATGTGCCACAGACTTTGAAGATACAGTAGCTGAGTCCACATGCTTTCAGTTTTCAAACAAAATAAAATAAAAATGTAGAACTGCACAATATCACATTGCTTCTGCTTAGGGCTTAAATTCAGAAGGCATTACAAAGAAATAATAATTAACACAAACCATTTAACTAAACTCAGCACTATTCCATATGCACAGTGGCAATCCAATGGCAGAGACCCGAGTTGAACTTCATATATATTCCAGAAGTTGTTCTTCATAATCCAGTCTTGACTACTGAAAATATATTAAGCATTGTTTTGATTCTTCTTTGAATATTTAATGCCTCAAGTTGATTATGTATTTATTCTTGCATATTCTATTAGAGGAAAGTATCATTCCGAATCACCAGTAGGAATTTCAACCACAGTATCATTGAGTACTTGATATATCCCCATTCTGACTGACTGAAGGAAAACCCTTCATCAATTTGTTTTGGGATAGAATCCAGAAGTTGGTTTTATCTTTAGTTTGTTTAACAATAGAATGAATTTGGGGCACCTGGGTGGCTCAGTGGGTTAAAGCCTCTGCCTTTGGCTCAGGTCATGATCCCAGGGTCCTGGGATGAGCCCCACATCGGGCTCTCCGCTCTACGGAGAGCCTGCTTCCTCCTCTCTCTCCCTGCCTGCCTCTCTGCCTACTTGTGATCTCTGTCTGTCAAATAAATAAATAAAATCTTTTTTAAAAAAAACAACAATAGAATGAATTTTCCTCAAAAGGGGGGGGTGACGGCAGTCACAAACATAGTGTTAAAACAAAGCTATCTACTTGAAAATAACAATTCCGAAAAGATATATTTGGCTACGCTAATGTTGCTTGGTGATTTAAGATAGAAAATGAATGTCTTCAGGACTTCCTTACAAATAAAACTTATTGTGATCCTTGGAGCACTCTCAGAGGTAGCCAACAACCAGTTCTATTCAGGAACTCAAAGAAGCTCCCTCTTCCCACCCACCATCCACCCACCTTAGTCCCCTTTCCTCCATTTTAGATAACTCAGGAAACTCAAAATTCTTTACTTATTATTTTTTTCAGTACTTTTATTGTTTCTTTTTAATGCCGATTAAGTAATTCCTGCTTTCAATTCATTTCCCTGGCTTTCTACGTGCCCAAATTGTAGCATTCTAAGCTGCAAATAAATGAATGAGATGTTCTCCTAATTTTAAAGATTTTTTGATATTAGGAAAAAATACATTTCACACAGTTTATGTAATGATCTCCCTTTTTGTTGCAAACATTGGTTCATGCATTTCTGTA
Source organism: Mellivora capensis (assembly GCA_004024625.1). Taxonomy (NCBI): domain Eukaryota; kingdom Metazoa; phylum Chordata; class Mammalia; order Carnivora; family Mustelidae; genus Mellivora; species Mellivora capensis. The sequence continues at coordinate 103,990 of PISX010004121.1, read as the reverse complement.
ATATATATTTTAGGAAGAGCACAGAAGTCAACAATTGTGGTCCTATGTGATAAATCCCATGGTAGAGATTTGAACTGTTGGTATCTCCAAAGAGAGCACAGAAGAGGGAGCAAGTAATGCCTTCTAGGGAAATTCACAAGTGATACCATCCTGAAAGCAGGTAATATTCCCTTTTACTTTTCTGTATAGGATTTTATAACTCCTAAATATAAGAGTTAGAAAGTAAAGAATCCAGAAGGTTCAAAACCACTTAGAGGATGATTTTAATTTCAGAGAGGTATAAATGGTTTAATTCTGAAGGACTTTGGGTAAAATATTCTTCTTCTTGGTTGTACTGGACTTGAAGATTTAATGTAATGGAATGTGTATTAGAGTTTTGAATGTGCTAATATTATAATTCTCCTGAGTTCACTTAAGTATCTGTGAGCACGATCTTAATGGGTCATCTCTTAATGTCTACTGACTATTCATTTAGCTTCCCCAGGACACTGTAGCCAAGTGGGCCCGTGGAGAGCCTATGCCTAGGGAATTAAGTTCAGCTGATTTGTGTTAAAGACAACTTGTAGAGTTGAGAGCTTCAGGCCAAAATGGTTGTGAAATATAATGCAATATTTCTTTTTTTCAAGAGGAGAAACTGCACTAAATAAGATGTGATTTTATCTTCCTCTATTCTTCCCATTATCCAGTGATATCTATAAAGATCTGTTTATGAAAATTTAGAATTTCCTTGAGTTGGTTTCATTTTCTTATTTCATCTTTAAACATGTATTCTGTTTTGAATTGACTTACTTTTTTGTATAATTTGCATTCTCCATCAGTCACCTATTACTTACTTAATCACTCTAACATTTCGAAGTTGACAAATATAACCAATTTTGTTATATTTTTAATGGTTCAACAATCTGAACAAGGATCAATTGCAAGATCTTTTTCTTCCATATAGTGTTAAATATAGTTACAGGATGCTATTTATCTGGCAGAGGGGCTGATCTTGAGGCTTCACAATAGCTTCACTCATATGTCTGGAGCCTTTGCAGGGATGACTGGAAGACTGGGCATAGCTGAGACTGTCCACCAAACCATCTACCCATGGCCTCACCTGCATATATATTTTCAGGAAAGTCAAACTTCCTGTATCACTCTGGATTGCTAAAGGAGCTATTCCAAGAGATGGGTGGAGGATAAATTCTTCTTACAATCTAACCTTGAAAATTGTAGATTGTCACTTTTGCTACACTCTACTAGGTAATTAGGCTCTATCTCTCAATAGGAAGAATAACTAAGAATTTGCAGCCATCTCTAGTCTACGGCAGTCTGACGACTGGTATTGCAATTATTTCTATTTCTACCATTTGCAAAATACACTCGGGCCCTCTCAAAACCCCCTAAACTGTCATCTCATTATAATACTGGGCTCAAGTTCAAATCCCAGGATTTTGATAACTAAATCAAGTCCATCTTAGAATGTGCCTAAACTCTGTTCCAGCTATATATGTTTTGCTTAAAATCTATCCCAAAACGGGGTACATGGGTGGCTTGGTTTGTTAAGCGTCTGCCTTCAGCTCAGATCATGATCTCAGGGTGCTGGGATTAAGGCCTACATTGGGTTCCCTGCTCAGTAGGAAGTCTGCTTCTCCCTCTCCTTCTGCCCCTTCCTCCTGCTTGTGTGCACTCTCTCTCTTTCTCACACACACAAATAAAATCTTTAAAAAAATAAAATAAAATAAAATCTAAACCAAAACATATTTACTTAAAAATATGATTATTAGTCCTCATGATTCTATAGATTTCCTGGGTCCAGTTGTGTGTTTCTCATTCAATATCTGTCATGATATAACATCCAGACAGGACCTGGGAACAGAGTTACCTAAAAGCTTCTTTATTCACAGTTTGATGCTTGGGTGAGAGGCTTTGAAAAACTGGAAAATGATCACCCATATTTTCCCATGTGGAAAACACTTGGGTGTTCTCAAGACAGAATAGTTGGACTTCTTATGTAATGGCTGACATTCCACAGAGAGAACATTCAAAGAAACAAAGTGTAGAATTTACCAGCCCTTTAAGATTCAGAACTGAAACCAGTGTAATGTCACTTCCACCATAATCTATTGCTCAGAAGCTATTCAAATTCAATGGAAAGGAAATACACACCACACCCTTGAGAGAAGTGTCAAATAATTTATAGCCATGTCTAATCTGTCACAGTCCCAGCTCTAGTTACAAATTATTACATTTCTCTAAATACCAAAATACACTCATGTCCTCCAAAGACATCCTATAATCTTACCAAATTATAGTATAATGTTCAGGCTCAAGGATCTTGTCATCTAAATGGCCTCAAGTGTGGATGAGGCTCCCTGGTATGCTTTCCCTTAGTACATCCCCTCATAGATTTCATTCAGTCTGAAACCTAGTGAACCAATGAAATAAGTTACCTGACCCTCTCACAAATACATCCAAAAACATTGATGAGATAGCATAGGATAACTACAATCAACAGTCTATTTCTTGGGAGCACAGAGAGAACCAGAACCACCGGCAGTCATTATGGTTCATAGAAATTCTGAAATACAACTAGACACATGTTGACAATGCCTATTAGGAACCTCCTAATGGAACTTGGAAGTAATTCTTTGGTTCTGCTCCCTGGGTTCTTTATAATGTCCTTGAAGTCACCTTTCCTTTTCCATTAAAAAATGGCCAGTATTTGACACTATGTAGCTTTTTCATCCTGCTTTGTTTTTGTAGAAATTTGGAATCCTAAAGTCGCTTTTCTTATTGTACTATCAGTCTCTCTTTCAATCTAAGCTGGTGGTATAATTCTCTTAAAGATTCTGTGGGTTTTCTACAAGCTTTATTGGAATTCACTCAAACAAAAAATACAATCACACATTGCCTTGAGATAAGCCACTCTCCATCACTGGCCACCTAGGAGACCATTATGAAATCACATCTTTAAGTTTACTAGAAATCCTTTTGTCTAAAAGAAGAAGGTCTATAAATCATACCCTTAAATCTTGTGATGATTTATAAAGAGGGTTTCATCCCTACTCTTGATTTTTTTTTTCTTTACCCAAAGATTACATGTCACTTTGAGAATATTTTACTAAGAGAAATAGAGAATAAGAAACAGTTTTAATTTCAGGTCTAGCATATCATGGCCCCTTTATAGTTCCTCTAAATTCTAAGGGAAGACTGAAATATTTTATCTATAGGTTACTCCTCTTTCATATTTTATCTTAAGGACCTATGAGAAGTCGATTGGCACTTTTTATATTCTGCCTGGAAATCTCTCTAGTGAGATCAATGAGTTCATTTAGTGACCTTCCTATTTTCCATCTTATTGTAGATAACAGAGATGCCAAATTTTTGCTGCTATATAAAAGCTGTGTTTTTTGCTCTGACCTCTAAATGTTTTACTTATAGTCCTTCAATCCCTCACTAATAGTCTTTTCAAGGCTCTTCCAACTTTCAAAAATTTCTTCAAATTTTTTTCCAGCTTCTACCTATAACTTGTGCTCAAAGGTTCCCACTTCCTGCTGCCAAATTCTGTTCTGGTTATCTATCACAGCAAAACAAATAACACTAAAATTAGAAGATTAAAACAATAATTGTTTTATCACATCTCATGGTTTCATGGGTTAGGAATTAGATCAGGACTCTGAAAATTCTTCATTTACTTTGCCTGAATTTACTTGGTGGTATTCAGCTGGCAGAAGATGGTTTAGATGTTCAAATATGGCTACTCACATCTCCGGAGCCTTCACAGCGATGTTTGGAAGGCTGGCTTCTTGTAGAACTGTCTGCTAAGGTTCCTATAAGTGGTCTATCTAGCTTAACAATCTTAGAATAGAAAGATTTCTTCCGTAGTGTGTTAGGACTCCAGAGAGAGTGCATTATAGATGATATGGATGGAGGGGCACCTGGGTGGCTCAGTACATTAAGCACCTGACTCTTGGTTTCAGCTCAGACTGTGATCTCAGTGTCTTGGGATGAAGCCCCTGGCCAAGCCCTGGATTGAGCTCCAGGTTCAGGCTCCATGCTCAGTGGGAAGTCTGCTTCTCTCCCTCCCCCTCTGACCACCCCCACTCCCCTGCTTGCAGGCAGCACAGGCGCACACAGGCTCTCTCCTTTTTTTCTTCTCTCTCTATATGAAATAAATAAATAGATCTTTAAAAATATATCTAAATTGAAATTAAAGACTTCTAATGGCATAGCTCTAAAAATCCCAGAATGTCACTTTTATTTCACTCAATTGGTCCAAGAAGTCACTACAAACTAGATTTAAGGTGACGAAAATTACATTCCACCTATTCATGAGAGGAGTAGTAAATAGCCTGCAGACATTTTTAATGTATGACACATTTCTACAACACAGAACCATTTTCAGAAAAAGCACATTTTGATACGGGCTTTTGGGTGTCGTTTACATGAAGGTTGTTTTGAAACTGGCAGTTAATTCTCCAAGAAATAATTTTGTTGTGTTTAAGATTCATATCATTACTTTTCATGGGGAAATTTTTTGAGTTGTGAAGTAACTAATCTACAAATGCACGTTTTCAATCCTAACTATCTAAATGTTTCAGCTATGATTCTGTTCTGAAGTACAGATAATTCTTTGGGAAGATAAAATGTTATATAGGAGTAAGTGTAATGGTTTTGTTTAAAATTAAATTTGGGAAAGCTTTCCCCTCTACAAAAGTAATTCATATAAGCACTGTCAAGGTAAACCTATAAATTAGTTTTGATGATAAGATAATGTTATGTACGATAGAATGAGCTAACAGCCCCAGATTTTACCTTTCCCAAGTCCCTGTTCTGGCCAAGTAACTTCATAGTTACTTTATAATAACTCAGTCTTGGCCAATATAATTAGAAATGACAAGTGTGTCAGTTCTGTCTGGGTCTCATCACTCTTTGCACACTTGTACTTCTGTCACCGCCATGAGAACATACTCAGATTAGCTTGTCAGAGGGTAAATGACATATGGAATACAGCTGAATTGTCTGAGTCGCTACAGCCAGAGCCAATCTAGATTAGCCAATGGTCAGCACACCCTCAGCCATGGGAAGGAGTCTGAAACCTAAAGAACTCCAAGCAGAGTCAAATCTAAATCGCCAGCACAAGACGCATTAGCTAAATGGTAAGATTGTTACTGTCACTTTCAGAATGGCTGCCTATTAGATTACTGTGGAAACAAGCAACTGATGTGGAAATTGATACTAGGAGTAGGGTGAAGCTGTAACAAAAAATCTAATATAGGGCACCGGTTTAGGGACCAAGTGGCAGGTGAGGGCTGTAAGTACAATGAGGAGACTACAAAGGAGTTTGGAAAAATGGTGAGAGAGCTGCCAAGGAAAGCTAAAATATGATGACATGTTATATAGTTGCAAAACCAAGTGGTAAATCTCTTGCCTACTTTAACTTCCAAGATTAAAAATGTAACTAATAAATATTTAATCTTGAACACAGAGACTTCCAGTCAAAAAGTTGAAAAGAGTAATTATTTCTTATTAACTATATGAACATGTACTACAAGGGATGAGCTCAAAGTTGATACTGGAAGTGTGCAAATAGAAGGAAGATAGAAGGGCCAGAACTTGTTAAATTGGAAGATAAAATTGTTTCTCATCTCCAGCATTTCATGCTAGACATGGCCTAAGCAATAAGGCCAAATCAAGGCGATGAGTCCCTTTACTATGGCCTCAGAAAGGATTAAGCAGTTAATAGTAAACCCTTTCACCTCGCAAAGGGTCTTCTAAGAAATGAATGCCCTAGTTCCATAACAGCCTGTACAACCTCAGCACTATGAACAAGATGAATTGGTGGAAGGACAATCCAGCTAATCGACACTGGACTGAGCTTTTGCAAAATGTAAATAGATCTTTAGATTCCTAAATTGATATGACCAGAAAATAAGCTTTGAATGATCTTCATAGAGCAAATTTTCCAAGTATCTTTAGAAGTACCAAAGGATCCCATGGGAAATGAAAGACATCCCAGAGAGCAGAGCCAAAAGCTGTAGAGAATAACAAAATGAAAAACTTCGCTTGGGTATCAGAACTGGGCCTAAGAACATTCTCCAATCTCAGAATAGGGGGCCTGGCTATCATTGCCCAGAGCAATTTCAGAATTTTGAGATGAGGGACCTCTAAAGAGCCTCAGAGTCTTTGTCTTTTCAAATAGCAGTATCTATTGTTATTATCCTGCTGCTGTTTCACTGCCTGCATGCTGGATTGAGTGAAAAAGAAAACTTGTCTTCTCTGTTTCATAAGACTCCAGATTAAAAGTAGCTGCATTCAAGTTGATGTAGATACAAGATCCTGGAGTTGGAGCTTACGTGTGATTGTATGAGAGGTTAGTATATTTTGCATAAGAGATAGATACAAATAATTGTCGCATTAAGAGCAGACTGTGGCCTTGAATAATGGTTCAAATTCTTCATCTCTCTGGACTTACATTCTTTGACATATGAATTTGTGGTGGTCTTTCTCTCTGACTCTTAGCTCATCCATATGACCCATTCTGACAAAAAGAACTGTGAGACTCAGCTCAAGAGGCTCTATGGGTTTCTGTTTTCTCTCTTGAGTTTCTACTATCATCCTTATGACATGCTCAGTAAGACCAGAGATACACAGAGGATAGCTGGGTCCCCCTAGTCTTACAAACTGAGACCAGTCTATATCAGGTAATATCAAGCTGATCCCCAAACACCTGAATGAGCCCAGGTAGGACCTGAAAATTGCCTACATGAGCCAAACAGGAATGATATCCTGAGTTTGTACACTTCATAAATGCTTATTTTTTTAAGACATGGAGAGTTAAGATTGTTAGTGTTTTATGACAGTACACATTTGATACATTACCTTTAAAACTTTTTATAAAACATTTCAGGAGAACATAAAAGTACTGGTAATTCTAAAATTAAGAACTGTATATCTAACCAACCAACATAAGAAATAAATATTCCAAATATTTGAAGCCTCTGTGTATAACTTATCATCAAATTCCCTTTCTTTTCTATACTCCAGAGATAACAACAATCTCATTTTTATTATCCTTAAGCATTCTCATAATTCTACTATGAAAGTATTTTTCCGTAAACAAAATATAGTATTGTTTTTCATTTTTTAAAAATATTATGTGATTGTAACATTCTTTATCATCTGCAGTGGCTTTTTATACTCAACATTATATATTTTTGTATTCACCATTTTAAAACACATTGCCCCAGTTCAAACATTTTCGCTATTGTATTACATTACTTTATATGGCTGTGCTACACTTTATTAAAATATTTTCCTCTATATAGATATTATGTTATTTTAGGCCATTGGACACCATTTTGAATACTGGCTAGATATAAGAATTTGGTTTTAAATTTTATATCCTACTGTTCCGAGTTACTAAAGCAATGAAAAGTCCGTACACCAGCATATATTTTATTCACGCTTCAGAATTTGTCTCATGTATTCAGCCAACAAACCCCAAATGTAATAGTATTTATGTTGACATATTCCATACTTCACAACTCTGCAAAATTAGCAAAGTTCATATAAACATAGATTGGGTTCAGTCACCAGGAACATTAAGAAACATTTTTAAATAATATATAACTATTCTGTGTAGACTTACTCAATGTGCTATCAATCCGGAAAAACAATTTGCATTATTTGCTCACAATTTAGAAGAATCAAAACAGACTTCTTAGCATTTCACTTTTTCATCTTGGCCTGGGATTATTGCTCTAGGTGTGAATTAGAATACAGAGAAGTATTTATGTGAGACTGGCTAATGTCCTGTACCAAGAAGGCATTATTGAGATTTTTTAAGTGCGCAACAAAGCCTCTTAAATGGATAATCATAAAGATCTATAAGTAAAATTAAATTAAACATTTATTTTATTATTCAGAATATCTCTTAGTGATTCTACATGGGTCTTGCTTCTCCTAACTAGATACAAATATGTTATTTTTACAAACCAATTCATGTGTACTGAGAGAAGCTATTATTTCAATAAGCTCAGAAACATTAAAGGCAATATATTCAAATGAAATTTTGTGACCCATGCTCTTGAAGATGCCTGTGCTGCAGATTGTTGACTTATCTTAATACCAAAATACTTTTGTTGAAAATATTTCCACTCCATTTCATTCACTATTGAGTTTGATTTTCAAACACGAGAAATTCTAAAATGTCTAGACAGCCCTCTCCTAATGAATCATATAGATTACCTCTTTTGTCTCAAGATAATACAATTAGAAAGGATTCAGACCCATAATTATTTTTAACAGGACAAAGACTGACCTAATTTAACCATCTTAATTTTTTTTTAATTTTTTAAGGTTTTATTTATTTATTTGACAGAGAGAGAGAGATCACAAGTAGGCAGAGAGGCAGGCAGAGAGAGAGGGAGGGGAAAGGAGCAGAGAGCCCGATGCGGGGCTCGATCCCAGGACCCTGGGATCATGACCTGAGCTGAAGGCAGAGGCTTAACCCACTGAGCCACCCAGGTGCCCAACCATCTTAATTTTTAATTGTAACAACAGTTCTTATTTCCATCATTATAATATCATTTTTAAGAGTTAAGGGTTCAGAAAAACTGAGGAAAGACTTTACATTAATTATCAAGAATTTCTTTAGAAAACACATAAAAAGCAATGAGGATGTGTTCACCTTTTGATAAAAATGGTTTAAAAATATTTAGATTTTACACTACTTGAGCAATGCTTAATTGTGTCAACTCACTACACTCTGTCTCCATTCAATTTTAGAGCTATGTCCATCTATTTCACTTTTGCGTTTTGCTCTTTTAAAATTATGACAATTTTAAAGCAAAGCCATTTTCTCTCATTCATTAAGCTATTAAGTAATATTTTATAAAGTTTTTTCCTAGTGCCATTTGAACTCCTATCGATAAACTTTATATACATATTTTTTAAATCTATATAAATGCCACCAGAAACAGGTGTTACCTGCAAATTTCAACATAATAATGTGTTTGAATCACATTGTAAATAATTAAGCATTAAGTCAGGCCACAAATCCACAATTTGAAATCTATGTATTTTTAGTCTCCATGTATTCTCCATTTAAAAATAAACTTAAAGCAACCACTTATCGTTTAGTTTGCTTTCATAAGTAATGCATTAACATTCATTAGTGAAACAGAGTCTAAGAGTTTGATGTGGTTTGAAATTATCTTCGTATTTTAATACAAATCTATTCTTCTAAAGTTATAGATGTTCCTACTATGAATATTTGAGATTCTGTTATGCAACAAACCACCCCAAACTTAATGCAACCTTAATTTCTTATTCCTCACCACTGCCTGGGTTGACAGAACAATTTTTCTGTGGTCCCATCCAGATTCACCCATGCAGTTGCATTCAACTATGAGTCAACCAGCAGCTGAGCTCAACTAGGGTCACTGAAGCAGGTGAGTCTTTCTTCCCAGGTGGCCTTTCAAGGAGTCTCCATTGATTTCTTCAGAACATTGTCATCTCAGAGCTTCAAATAGCTAGGTTGGCTACAGAATTGGCAAGGTCCATGAAAGTGAAAATATGGGGCCCCTTGTTTAAAGGAGCAGAGCATTAAACCAAGTGTGTGCCTTTTTGAGAAGGGCCCTTGTGAGACCGCACAGGTTACATGCCCAGAAGCCATCCCTGATAAAGGGCAATGGTGGGAGCTACAGAATGACTTGCCCCACCCCCAACCCCACCCACCCTGCCCCCACCCTGGATCACATGACTCATGCCAGCCGGATTCTATGGGCTGAAGAGAATCCCAACCTCAACCCATACTCAAAGGGGTGGACTGGATTGGGGACAATGTGTGATTATATTCTGCAATCTACCACAAGAGAGGTTTTAATTCCACCCCTTCTTAAATCATCTAGTCTTCTCAGCATTTTTGTCCATTTCAACAAAGATAATCAATCTTTAAAAGCTTTAATTGAATTATTTAATAAAGTCAGATGCAATCTGCAATCTCTAACCCTGTTCACTTAATTTTCAGAATTCCATTAAATTTCTAGGAGGGAAAGTTGAAAATAAATAAGGAAATACAATCATTGAAAACATCCATATGTTGAAAAGAAAAAATATATTTGGAAGGAAAAGGGGGAATTCTAAGGAATCATCAGGGATTATTATTAGACTTTAGAGAGACATCTGCCGGATAACGAACTATGTACAAATGCACCTGGGTGGGTGTGGAGATATCACATTTCAACAAAACAGACATATGTCATCCCCAGGTCCGACGTAAGCTCCTGGAAAGTACTGGAGTACTCTATAGCTCAGAGGAGAATTATCCTCCAATTGCGCGAAATAGATCAGGCTGTGAACATGTATTTCTGACCTATAGGGAAAAGGGACTAGTTTGCATAAAGACGACAAAGAAAGACTTCACAAGCCAAAACCTTTAAATCTAAGGAAGAGAGGGAAGAATCCAGGTTGCTGTCATTTTCACTGTGGGCCACCTGTGTCCTTAGAGCGGCAGGGCTAAGGTCACTGTGCTAGGATTAGCAATAAAAGGCTGCTTTATAATCTCGAGAGATTCAATTCATTTTCCCCCCAATGCTTGGGTGTTTTCGGTATTATTTTAATAGTGTCTTCCGATTTTATTAACTTCTCTTGAAATACAGCCTTCCCTTTGAGGGAAATGGATCTTAATTCTCTCCATCAATTCTGATCTTTCAGTGACATTCTATTACAGTCTCTCTATGCTCTCGTTCTAAGTTACCTTCATTTTCCTTTACCGATGCCTGAAAATATTTGGGAGGGCCATTGTTTTTAGCCCTTATAATGCCGTCTTCGCCTTATTTGCATGAGATCAGAACATTTGTTTAATAGAAAGGAAATGGACATGATATATTTGGTTGTAAAATGCAACCACTGTAGAGACCTTGTTGGCCCTAATCCTAGGAGGGAGCCAAAAAGTTTAGTAACTGAAAGTGGCAGAAGGTTTCCTGGTGTCTTCCAATAAGGTTTTTGTTGTTACTGCAGTTTTTCCACTTGAGAAAGACACATGAAAGAGGAAAGGAGAGCAGTGATGTGTGTTTCCAACTTCAGGGTAATTGTGGGATTGGATTATTCTGCTGAGAGTGAATCAAAGAGAAGAAAACCCATTACCTGATGGGGGCAAAGAACCCAAGGAGAGGCCAGATTGCCAGAAGTATGGTGCTCACAGTACTGAAACAGGGTGTGAGACAGGGCCCCCCACAGCTACAGACAGAAGGATCCTTCCCTGCCCCTGTGCTGAGCATGAGTGAGGCTGAGGACATGGAACAGGCCAGGTTTCATGGGAATTTTCAGCTTTCCATATGCTACCAACTACTGCCAGGATGCATTATGTTAATTAAACCTCTTCCTCCAAAGTGGTTGTTACAAAAGGGGTCTGCTGGTGTCCAGCATAGTGTACAAGCCCAGAAAGAGAAGACAGGGGCTCTGCCAAGAGATGAGGCCCAGCCCAACCAACAGGACCTGGGCATTTTGGGGAAAGTATACTCAAAACAAGATTAACTGGTTTCTGTACTTTTAAATGTGTGGTGCATAAACAATGAATCTTAGAACACTGGAAAAAAAATTAAATTAAAAAAAATAAAAATAAAAAAGAGAGAGACAGTGAGCTCAGTCCCCAAAACAGCACTGTGAGTAGTAGCTACCTTGGAGCCAAATTTCTTAATTAGAATAGTCTCAAATGACCCCATGTCTCCTCCCAAGGACACCAGTGGAAAAGAGTAGATGAGTGCTTTCCTCTGTGGAACTACTGTGCCTTTATACTCCCCCTCCCCTGTGGTGTTGTCTAAAATAGCAGATTTCACACCAGCATTGAGAAAAGAGAGTAAGACCCTGTAAAGTCTGTATGAGATCCCAAGTCTGTAAAATAATGACAAAGATAAATTCTCTACATGACTGCACATAGATGATTAGTACAATGATAGATGATAGATAGATAGGTAGATAAGAGAGAAAGAGAGAGAGATGTTGGACTTTTTTTTTTTAATCTTATAAGACTGGGGGTGCCTGGGTGGCTCAGTGGGTTAAAGCCTCTGCCTTCAGCTCAGGTCATGATCTCTGGGTCCTGGGATCAAGCCCCGCATCGGGCTCTCTCTCATCGGGGAGCCTGCTTCCCCCTCTCTCTCTGCCTGCCTCTCTGCCCACTTGTGATCTCTCTCTCTCTGTGTCAGATAAATAAATAAAATCTTTAACCTTATAAGCCTGGAGGAACATGAACTTGTGAACATGAGTTGTGGTAATGAGTCAGGTGATACAAAAAAGGACAGAAGAAAAAAAAGAGATGAAACAGAAAACAAAACACTCCTCAAAGTTCCACGCATGTATAAAATCTGCTTTAAGTGTTGTATTTACATAAAATTTTATGGGCATGTATCTGCAAGGACAAAATGTAAAGAACCTCGTGTAGTCAGGAACATTGATTCTTAGAATAAAAGTTATTTCTAGATTCTTTCTGAACAAGTGAAAATCTGAACAGCCATTAATAGTTACATTTACTGGGGCCAAATAAACATCAGGCGTTATTGAAATTGTGAGGCCCAACAGCCTCCTTCCCCATTGTTTCTCTTACCACATCATAAAAGCAACAGAATAGTATGTGGCATCATGGGGTAAAAACAAGAGGTTTTTCACTCTGGAACAAACCCTATCAAATCACGTGCACCAGCAGTGTGAGTAGGACACTTTCCTGGTACAGATGAAGGATAGAGATGTTCCTTCTCTGAGGAAGGATCCTCAGCTCAAACGGGAAAGATGAACACACACACACACACATCCACACATCCATATCTTTGCTCTTCTAGATAAAATGGTCTTGAAAAATTTAATGATTTTTTAAATATAAAATAATTCATGGGGGCGCCTGGGTGGCTCAGTAGGTTAAAGCCTCTGCCTTCCGCTCGGGTCATGATCCCAGGGTCCTGGGATCAAACCCCACATTGGGCTCTCTGCTCAGAGGGGAGCCTGCTTCCTCCTCTCTCTCTGCCTGCCTCTCTGCCTATTTGTGATCTCTGTCTGTCAAATAAATAAATAAAAATCTTTAAAAAAATATAAAATAATTCAGGTATGATTTGATTCTCATAACTTCTGTATTTTCTTAACACATTCATTTTTGGGCAATGCAAAGTAGGATCACCTTTTTATAGCAATTTATTAATTGCCCAGGATATCATTCTTCTCAAATATGTACCCGCCTGGTTTTTATTCTCTCTCTAGTCTCCATGATGCTGCTGGAAATGTAATCTGATACTTGGCTATTCTGTAAAAAATTAGTCTGATGTCGGGAGCCCAATACTATTGTCCTTTCCCTGGCAAAGCTCCCAAAGAGATCAATCAGAAATTTCCTTCTGACCTAAGGAGAGAGCAATTGGGTCCCAGGGCAGGAGAAAATGTGGGCAAACAATGCAGCTGTTTGGTCACCATTGATTGCTCAAACATTGTTAGGAGCATTTGAGTCCCTTTAAGTCTCGCTGGGAGGCTGACCTTAAATTCAGGCTGCAGAGAGCATCAGGAAGAGAGGCCTGCTTTGGAAATATTCCATGTCCTTCTTATTCCAGTATTTCTGCAGTCACTTTTTTTTTTTTAATTTCTCATGAATTCTTGTGATTCTGTCATGAGGTTAAAATTTAGATGCATTCACTGGGTAGATGAAGGTGGTAGTCAGGATGGCTGGAGTTGGAAAGCAGGCGGGGGGGGGTGACCTTTTACATGGGGTGATGGAAAAAACTTTCCCATGAATATTTTGTCCTAGGATCCTAATTACCACAAGCAATACAATAGAGAAACTACAACAACATAATTACAATAACATAATCTAGTAATTATGTGTGTTTATGTGTTTAATCTCCAAAACATTTTTTAATATTTTCCAAGTCAACAAACTAAGTCTACCTGACTGGAATTTCTCCTATCACATGCTATTATAGAACAAAAATATTTGTCAGAACATAAAGTTTCTAATGTAGTATTTGAATTATGGCTTGAACAATTTTGCTTTAGTCATGTAAAAACACCACCAGAAGCAACTAGGTTATAAAGTATTCCAAGAGCAAAAGCTTGCTTTCTCTCTCTCTCTATATATATATAACTATATATTTATATATTATGCGTAATATATAAATTATATATTATAAGTACAAATATTATTATATAATACATATATATATATAATATATATTAAGTATATTATTGTTGATGGTGATACTTTATCCCTTTGCATTATGGAAGTTGTTATTTATCAACAGGATTTTCTGTGGATATTTTTCTCTAAGGTTGTCTAAAAGAACTGGCTTGAATTTTTATGTTTAATGAGCTTCTGTTGAAATGTAGGAAGTTTATGGAATTTTATTTTTTATTGTAGTAACATCACTGGTATTTACCCTTTTAACAGATTTTTCAGTGTGTGATACACTATTGTTATCTATAGACACAATGTTGAATAGCAAATCTTTGAAACTTACTCATCTTGCATAACTGAAATTGTATCCCTGTAGATTAGTAACTCTATACTTTGTCCTTACCCCAGCACCTGGCAACCACTTTCAATTCCTTGCTTCTATGAGTGTGACTTTTTCAGATCCTGCATAGAAGTAGAATCATTCTGTGTTTGTCCTTTTGTGACCATTTTCTTTCACTTAGCACCATGTCCTCCAGATCCATCCATGTGATTGCCCTATTGCAGGACTTTTTTTTTTCTTTAGGCTGAATTCTAGACAGGGGTTTGAATAATAATGGAGAAACAGTAAAGGTAACAACTATTGATTAAGAAACAGGAACATTACACAAAGATTCATATAAGGACAAAGAAAATACTCTGGGGGCAAAGATCGAAGGTGTCACAACAGAAAAGATCTCTCCCTTGACTTCAGGACCGGTTCTTCAAGCATTTTGGGTTTTTGCTAGATTTTGTGGTTTGCCAGTCTGAGGTCTATTTAAGTCTGTCATTCTTGAGACTCGATGAACACATCGTGTTGCCGGGAAATACCTTTACCGGAGAAAGGGCACAGCACACAAGCAAGTACTGGGAAAGATATGGTTCTGAGATGGAATATAATTATTTATTAATAATCACAGAAAATGAATCTGAGGCATCCAGTTCATCTCCTTGCCATTTCAAGACTTTTCTCTCCATTAAGATACTCATAGTAATATAAACAAGTAATATCGTGTTTTATTAGTTCACATTTTAATATGACATTTATATTCCATTTTCTATTTCACTAGTCGTCATGTATATTCCTATTGTTTTCATATTTCCCTTTCTGTCAATAGTGTTTTTTAATAAGATTTTTCTTATAAAGTCAATTCTAAAATGTTTTGATGTTCTATATAATCAATTTTCCGTAGTTCTGTAATGATTGCTTCACAACATACTATGGCTGGTTTTATTGCCTTTGTCTTCATTTATAAAACTATTATAGGAATTGAAAATACAAATGCATCTGTAGAGCATTTCATATCACTGCAAAGATTTAACTTTGGAATTTTTGCAGAACAGTTTATAAAAACATGACGATATCAGAGAGTTAAAGGATGGTGGTTTCCTGATGGAGTATTGTTTTCATAAAGCAAACTTATAAATGGACACTGAGTGACCTGAGTGATCGTATTTCTGGTTAATAATCAGGTTTTTAATTTTCCCAGCATCATCATTGCCTGCTGGAGCTAGTCACAAATATATATATCTAATAATAGTCTCAAATTATCTTAAAAATTAAGATCAATGAAATACTCTAGTTTTTTTAAATTTTTATCAGTTTATTTTTGAAGACAGTGAAGACGAAACAAGTTGTGAGTACAATAAATTAAATTAGTAAAATCTTTAACTGTCTCACTGGTTTTCTATCATTGGAAAGGCACACAAACACACACAGAAACAAATGAAAATTAGAGACAAGAAAAGTTTGGAACATATTGTGCTGCAGAAGAAAATATGTTATAGACAGAACTATTCTTAGAAACTTTTAGTATCTCGAACTTGTATCCTTTAGGGTACAAGATTACAGGCTTGGTCCTTGGTCCTTGACCCGACCAACTCAATACCTCTCTTATATAACAAATGTATTTATAGTGCCACTTTTAACTCTCCCAATATGAAATTCAGTTATTATCATCCATCAATACCAATTCAAAAACATAAATTATTAATGGAGAAAAGTAAATTAATTTATAACAGAATATTACACATTCAATCTGAACATTTTAGACATGACTGTGCAAGCAGTCATAATGAAATAGGCAAATGCTCACTCCTATAGGTATTATCCTTATGCATGCTACCGATAAAAATGCAAATTGATTCATTTTTGTTGCACCTTTGTTTCAAAAGCCAGAGAAACACAATGCCATCGGTGATGTATTTGCGAGAAATGGCGAACCACTCTTGGTAAAGTTCTTAACAAAATCAACCACCATCTTTCCTCAATTCAAACAGTAGTCGCAATACTGGAGGGGGGGGGGAATCTGCATGTACTAAAATAATTCACAAAAATACTTTATTTTCCTAGGCTTGGTTATGAAAAGGTCTTTCCTTTCCTGGAGACTCAGAGGAGCATTCAAGAAAGTCAGACAGGGACATTTGACCAGACCTTTCCCATACACATCCAGAGCTTCCGGGATCCCTGGCAATTAATTGCCTACTAAATGACAGAAGTGTCCTTCCACTTGCCATAACAGCAAACTGCCCTAACGCATTTCCAGAAGGACCTCCAGGGGATGGTCCGGTGAAGAACCATTACTCTAAGTAAATCACACCGTATCTGTTTGCTAAGACCAAAGCTTCGTTCTAAACAACAACGACAACAAAGTGAAGTCACTGTAAAAGAGAATCCCCGAACCTCCCTGTTTTTCTCTTGCTCTTAGTCCAAGAGCCTCCAATATGATGGAGAGAAGCAGATCTACACTCATATTCTACTTCCTTTGACTTTGGAAAGGTAAGTGCTTGCTATCACCCAACCCAAACGTGTTGCGTGAGACAATCACCGTTTTTCTATTTGTTTTTTTGTTGTTGTTGTTGTTATTGTTTTTTCCCACTTTTTCAAAGCACAGGGGTTTATGGATAATCAAAAAACCTGAACCTAGAGATAAACTTAGCCCATTAACTGTATAACTTCAATAACAAAGGTAACGTTGAAAGGAGCTACTGACAAGTGTCAAGCACTGCTCTAAGCAGGGGTATAGATATTCATGCATTTAACTCTCACAACCCTATGAGGAATGTGTGGCCAGTCTCATTTTATAAATGAGGAAAATCACACAGCTGGAAAGGAGTGGGCAGGGCTGAAAACCTGGCAGTCTGGTGCCAGAGCCCACGTGCTTCACTACTTGTTTTATCCTCTTTCTGATGCACAATGGGGAAAGGAGTGAAACAGATAGTTATGAACTAGTTGTTTGTCTACAAGTTTTAGAGTTTTATTGTAGTTATTTTCTCTTTTTTTAATGTCAGATGATGTAATCCTCCCTTCTTTTTCAGCTGCATCCTCAAATTATGACTGTTGTTCTAAGATAATATCAGAAGTCCCTAAACCATGGGTCCCATGGGAGTTACCCTGAGCTTGTTGATCCTGGGGATGACTGATTTTAGACTTATGGAGACTTCCAGAATATGCATTGGTACATTGTGTTTCTGCTCATAAATCTTGGCTCTCCACTTTTTCAGCTCTAATTAAATTGTCTAAGGAACATTTTTATTTCCCTGATGCACTCTCGCACAGTGAATTTATAGATATTTAGCAAGTCCAGAAATATCATGGCTCAGAAATTATAGTAGTCCAGGTTATAAGTTCTATGAGGGCAGATAATGTGTTTGTTCTGGTTAGCACTTTGTCTCTTAGCACAGTACTTAAAACCAAGTAGGGGTTCAATAATGATTGTTAAATAAATGAATTAAAAAATAAACTGTAGTGGCGCCTGGTTGGCTCAGCCAGTAGAACGTGAGGCTCTTGATATCAGTCATGAGTTTGAGCCCCATGCTGGGTATAGAGATTAATTAAATAAACAAACTTTAAAATATGAATGTTTTATAAAATTTGAGAAAAATAACTTGGTTTGAATTTACTCATCCTGATACTATTGTTATGGCCACTCTCTCTTCTGCACCCAATTCTTCCACCTTTTACCATTATTATCATTCAAACTGGTCAACATTCTAGGGTCCTCTGTCATACATGATCTAACTTATCCTGGCCCACAGCTCCTTGAATTAAATACTGCATCAAATTTGTATGGAAATCATCCTTTAAAAAATCTCCAAGATTGTTTTCATTATACTGAATTACCGCTGGCTGCATATTTATCAAGGAAATCAAACTATATAGTAATCATGCTGTATTCTAAGCATATCTTTTTTACTACAGTAAGTTTCTGCCTTGGAGAAGTTATTCTTCAACCACTGAAAGAAAAAAAAGGAACATTGATATATATAAAGGTCAAAACTGTAAGCCAAGTATTCAAAAACTATTTCCTTCATTTAAATAATTTTTATATGAGAACCAGAACAGAAAACACTTAGTCTATAAGACATTCCTTGCCTCGTTAAATTGGCATGCACTGGTAAAGGTTCACCTTTCATTGTGGGGATACGTCAGTGTGGGGGGATACGACAGGCAGCCCCAAAAGAGACTGTCCTCCATAACATGCATTTTGTTGGAAAGCCTAAAGATTTAAAATAACAAAAAATTTGTTTATAAAATATGTACATACAAAAATAAAATAAAGTGACTTAATCTTCTAACTATTGTGAAAAAAGCAATTCCTCAAAAAATATGGAATAAGCTTAGAAACACAATATTCTGTGTTTCTGTTATGAAGTGTATGCACAAATCGGAGCAGACATTTTAGTGAAATTCTCCATTCCCTCTGCCCCATTCTGATTGTTACTACATTTTATCTTTTTAGAGGAAAATCCAAATTCTGCAAGAAAAAAAATAATAACTGAACTGAACTGCAAAGACCAATTGAAAGTCCCACCTAGGAACAGACCCTAAATTAATTCTCTGAAATAGTTAATGGAAGTGAAAATGAACTACAATTTCCAACATAGAAATGCATAAAAATATTCCCATCAGAGGAAATGAAGTAAAACCAAAAATTGGCTCTGGTATAGGGAGTCTCAGAATGACATGTGGAGCAGATCAGCATGCCTAAAATTTGAGGGAGAAATAAGTATTTAAAAGTGAAAAAAAATTAAATGATACATATGATTTTTAGATATTTGCAAGAATATTTTTAAAAGGTAACATGAGAATGAAAATAATAGAGGCATGTCATTATAGCATTTTAGTCCATGGCTAGAACATAGCTGTCCCTTCATCAAACTCAAAATTACAACATAAAACATGCATTTGGATCTTTGTCCTGGTAGGAAGAGTTGGAGAAAATGTTAAATTTCATTGATACTCTCAAAAATTCTATAGGGGAGACGTGGGTGGCTCAGTCAGTTAAAAGTCTGACTTTGTCTGACTTTGGCTCAGGTCATGATCTCAGGATCCTGAGATTGAGCCCAGAGGCATGGGCTTCAAGCTCGGTGCGGAGTCTATCGCTCCCTCTCCCACTGCCCCCCCCCCACTCTTGCTCTCTGTCCCCCTCTCTCTCAAATAAATAAATAAAATCTTTAAAAAAATAAAAATAAAAAATAACATAAAATAAAATTCTGCCATAGTGCTTTGTCACACTGCCAGTCATTTTCCCGTTATTGGTGTTCCCTGAGAACATTTGCATCTATTCTCTTTCCAATATATATTCTCTTCTTACCTCTTCAAGTTTACTTGAAGTCAAAATACCGTGTCCATAACCCTTTTTATTATTAACATAGAATAGACAGGTCCTGCTATGTCCACAGAAATGCTTCCGGTCTGTCATCGCATCCCTCAAGGATTACAGACCCATTTTCTATTAGTTGGCGGTGTATTTTCTTATAGCCCTTCCAGGTTAGTTAGTTCCCACCTATGTGATCAATTCTTTCATGTAACTGTGGAAAATAAAGTTAATCGCTGTGTGCTGATTAGAAAGAAGTCACTGTGTCTACAGAGGCTGCCGTGTCCTAATATTCAATATAATGCTTCTTTTATGTATTTATTTATTTTTATTTAAATTCAAACCATGTGAGACTCTTGACTCCGGGAAACAAACTGAGAGTTGTGGAAAGGGAGGTGGGTGGGGGGATGGGACAACTGGGTGATGTTTTACTTTTAAGTAATTTGGGGAGGATTTAAAATGTTGGCAACCAATCTGCCAACTGCCTCTAACCAGAAAGTTGCCAATTATACCCTTTTTCTAATTCTATCACCTCCACCCGTCCACCTCCCCTGGCCCACTGCCCAAAGAAACCTCAACTATCTGGTCTTTCAATACATCTAAAAAAACAGTTGAATGACTACAGAAGGAACTTTCCAGGTAAAATATTTTCCTGCTAAATTGGAAGAATATCTTACCTAGGCTTTTTGTTTTCAACTTTAGAATCAAGTAACTTTTTGAAAAGATGCTTTGGGGTAGAAGAACAATTAGAGATCTGAGTGGCACCACACTAGTTGAATGACCTTGAGATGACACCTCCTCTGCCTCTCAGCCGACTCTTCCTTCATAAATGATGAGACTGATCATACTCATTTCACAGGGTTGCAGAGAATTAAAATGAATTAATAGACTTAAGGGCTTTGTATATTCAGTGTCTGTCATACAGTAAGGGCTATATAAACATTTACTGTCATGAAGTTGCCGATAGTGATTCTTCAACCCAGGAATAAATGATGCGATTTCAGAAACTATTTTAACATGAAAAATGTGAACAGACATATATTTCTATATATCTAGTGAAGCCTTTTTAAAAGAATTCTTGTCAAGAATCCATGACATGAGGCACATATGTGTACTTTCTCCCAATACAACAAATATCTACTATTATTTTCTTCTTTTGCTCTCTGGACTGGGTGATCTGAGGACATATCTCTTCAACTTTATCAAATGGGGGCTACCGTTGGGAGAGTCTTGATGGAGTGTATCTTTAAAGATGGCTCCATCTAGCTGAGGGCAGAGTTCCAATGTCCAGAACTGATTTCCCCAGGGAGAATCTTACTGGATATGAAGTTTTGCTGAAATTCACACCCAATAGCAAAGTGCAGGGAGGGTCACCATTAACCACAGTGTGTTCAATTCTTCAGGTCAGCTCTTTAAAAGACAGCTATATTTAACCTAGATGTTCCTTCTGTATCTACCACTGATGCATATTAGTTCAAAATAGAAGCCAGGAAACTCTTGGATATAGACTAATAACTGAAGGAATTTCATAAGTCTTTGTGTTTTTTACTTATATAGACACAGCTGGGAAAAGATTGCTCATGGGAGTCAAGACAATTCCCGATCAACAAGATACATTTGAAAGTGTGCTGATTCCAGTGGGGAATAAAATGGAATAAAAGCCACATTGCTGCTCATAAATCCACTCCTAAATGGAGTTAGAAATGAATAAGAAAGACTGTTTTCCCCATTTAATTATTTGGCATAGTTTTTAAATGCTATTTCTCCACAAACAACAGTTTTACTTATCTTAATAGAAAAAAAGTTATTTTGCAAAATTTTCTTTATAGGCGGTTTATATTTTTTTTCCCCTTATTGGGAGATTGAGGGTGGCATTTGTTTATCAAGTGCATCTGATGTTTTATGGTCAGTATATTATATACTTATTCTTATTATAGACTTACAACAAGCAAGTATTGTGTTTTCTAAAATTACAGCTGAGCTAAGTGAAGGTCTTAAGTAATGTCTAACAAAAGTAGGGCTGTGGCAGGACAGGAATCGAAACCTAATTCTATTCCACTTTCAATTTTAAGCTATTTACACTGTACTGTGCACTACCAGACATGAGTATTTGGGCTAAATTATGGGTATTTTCTGACTGTTTGTTTTGGCAGTGTGGCAAATATGACGAGGCTTTTTGTTTGTTTATTTGTTTATTTGTTTTTAACTTCCCTTTAAACAGCTCAGCAACTCTACTTTTGTTTTCTGCTTCTTCCATTATGTTTAAGTATCATTTCTCCGGTTCATCTTCTGGATTAGTGGATGTTATTGCATAAGCAAAGATGCAGATTGAATCATTAACCCAAAAGATTTCTGTGACCAGATCTGTGGCTACCAAGTGTTCATTATAGCATCAGGATGTCTTCCACAGTGTTTTCAGGAAATCTACTATTGGAACGTTTCTTCCACCGTTATTCCAAGAAAGCTAAATTTGTATAGCCTTTGAAAAAAATTTAGCAAAATAACAAGGAAGCTATTAAGAGCCACTTCAAGAATAATCAGTTCCTGTGCCCATACAGCTGCCTCTTATCAAAGGAGGAACATCTCCACAAATTTGAGGCTAAACATGTTTTTGAAATTTGCCAGTGCTCACACCAAGATCTCATTTCCACAGGTAGGTCCCGAGATGCACTCAAATAGAAGAAAAACAAACTATTCAGGGCTCTTGTTACTAAGTGGAGTTTTTGAGAGGATCCTTGAATGCTGAGATGATATTATTTGTTTTAAAAAACTATTGGGTTTAAAAACTGTTAATGGAAAATGAGATGATACAAGACAGTTCCCAAAATCTAACAAAACAAAACAATGTCTGTGAAGTCTTTTGCTAAAGACCAACACAACTACTGAACCAGGAAGCTCACTCATAAAGCAAGACTCATCACTTTCCACATTTTGGGATGAATGGAAAGTATAATTACTTTGGAAATAGGAGGGAGACTATCTCAGAGTATTGAAATTAATCTTGTCTTTAATTAATTAATTAAAATTAATCCTGTCTCTGAATCTGTGAGGGCAGGGACCCTATCTCATTAATCATTCTACCCCCAGTACCTACTGTTATGTATGAACGATGTGGGTGCCTAAAATATATTAGGAAAAGGAATTAGTGAAATAATAAATGGATGTTGGTAGTGGCCCCAGGCAGAGAACACCACATGATTCCACCATAGGATAAGAAGCTGTGGTGAAAGCTAAGAAGGAACATCAGGTATCTCTTATGATATACAAACCCAAGCGGAAATGTTAGCGAAAGTTTTATTACTGCTCATTCTCTGTGTCCCAATACCAGAGAACTTGTCTCTCTGCCAGATTTTGGTTCATTTCCTGTCTCCTTCTGTAGGCTGCTCTGTCATCCTTTCTAAAGTTACACTGAGTGGAGAGCACTCATTGCAATGTTCCCCTACCCTAACAATCCTGCATTAACTTTAAAACAAAAAAAAAAAAACATCATAAAGGTCACACCAAGCAAAGAACATCAGTCATCCTAGGATCTCTCTCCTAAATATGCACTTAAATTCCTTAATCAATAAATTCAAGTCACCAGTTGTCATTAGTAGTCTTATTCAGGGGGGAATAGGGCTATAAAATTAATGGGTTAAGTAATTCATCAACCACTCCACATGAGTGCCCCAGAATCTTACCTCCATAACTCATTGTGTCCATTTACTACACATTCTCAAGTAAATGGTATTCACTCACAATAACAAAGTAAAATCCCAAATAGTTTTTTTTCTCTTATAAATTATGCAGCTACAACTAAAGGAAATGGCAGACATCCAATTTAAAATTTAGTAACGTATGATTCAATCGTAATGTTTTGTAAAGGAATATTTTTCACTCAATTCAACGTAGTTTTACAATCCAGTCTCTACAATGAAAAAGTTTTGTTTTGAGGATTCAAAACAACATATTTTGATGATTCAAAAATAGGTAAGAAACAGTCTCTCAACCTTAAGATCTACTATTTAAGAGGGATACGATTAAGTATACAAACAGTATTACAACCATCAAGCAGTAAACACAGGAATTACTTTTTAAAGATTATTTATTTATTTATTTATTTATTTATTTATTTATATCAGGTAGAGAGAACACACAAGCAGAGAGACTGGCAGGCAAAGGGAGAGGGAAAAGCAGGCTCTCCACTGAGCAAGGAGCCCGATGTGGGACTCAATCCCAGGACCCTGCAATCATGACCTGGGCCAAAGGCAGACACTTAACCAAATGAACCACTCAGGTGTCCTGAAAACATGGGAATTATTAAATATGTTGAGGGTAAAGAAGAAAAAAACCTAATCTATCTGTTAGATATAGCTGTCAGCAGGTTGTTGGGTGTTTGAGAATGATAATTAGAATTTCACGATCATCAGGTGATCAAACAGACAGAAATATAAGGGATAGGAGCCTAATTCCATCCTGGCACAAATACTGAGTGTATAATTAAAAAAACAGCAAATAAATGTGTTTACTGCAACATGAACTGTCTTTACCTTGCTAACTATATGCCATGAATTATCCTAAGTGCATGAGTTATATCTCAAGTTATATCTTGATATTTATATATATATATATATATATATATATATATCAAGATACATATATCTTAGTTATATCCTAAGTGCATTGAGTTATATCTCAACATTGAGATAAAACTGGCAGGTACCATCATATAATTTCAGGCGTATAGCATAATGATTCAATATTTGTAGGTATTGCAAAGCAATCATAACAATAACGTCCATCACCATAAATCATCATAATTTTTTTACATGCGATGAGAACTTTCAAGGTCCACTCTCTCAGCAACTTTCAGATGTACAATATAGTACCATTAACTATAAAAATTCATCCGTATCACAGCAACATGGGATTAAGGTGTTAAGTTACTTTATTATTCCAATCACAGCTGGGATGGACCTGAGCAGCCTTCCCCCATAAAGCTTGCTCTTATTTTTTGTTTTGTTTTGTTTTTTGTTTTTTTAATTTATTTATTTGTCAGAGAGAGAGGGAGAGAGAGAGCGAGCAAGCACAGGCAGAGTGGCAGGCAGGCAGAGGCAGAGGGAGAAGCAGGCTCTCTGCCCAGCAAGGAGCCCGATGTGGGACTCGATCCCAGGACGCTGGGATCATGACCTGAGCCAAAGGCAGCCGCTTAACCAACTGAGCCACCCAGGCGTCCCTAAAGCTTGCTCTTAAACACTGTGCCATACTTCTCTCGCTTCTTATAACTGTCCAACTGGAGGAGTGGCGTGCATGCTCCAGTCCTTAGCAAAATCTGTGTCAGAAGGAACCACTCTGGGCAGAGACGAAAATGAGTTCCTATTTCTATATTTCCAATCACAGGATCCATAATCTCATGGAGTTGCTTTTGAGAGTTGGAAGAAACTCCAGCTTTTGTTTGGAAATGAGCTCCAGAGAGTTGAGATAAGAATAAACAAGTTTACCACAGAAGGAAAAAAATGTGAGAGTGAGTAGAGTAGATAACAGAGCCTTGAGGAAAGTCTTCACTTAGAAGAGAAGAACAGGCACCATTGCTATAGTTGCCCAGCAGTTGGTGGTGTCCCCACCCCGGCCAGGCTTTGCAGAGATCAGTCACTCCGAGTGGACCACAACCTCACCTGTCTTACTCGCCCTGCTAGGCTTTGTCTCTGGGCACATAGGAGACTTTCAAAAGTCTTTTCAAATGATATTAGAAAGAACTAACATTTTTGCATGTGCGTGGTATGAGCCACGGGTTTTGATAACTCTGCCTCAATACTCATGGTTCCTCTTCTCCCTTCTTAAAAATTAAGAGCTTCCGGCATTCAAACGGGAAACTTCGAGGCAACTTCAGATTTGTCGGATTCCAAATTGGTTTCTATTTCTAAATTGTACATCAGAGATGTCTGCCCTTTGTTCTTTGAGTTGCTTTTAGCATAGTTAGTTTTCATTTTTATGGGGATGATGATTGGTGTTTAAAGAAATGAGAAGGCTTTATTTCACATGAAATAATGAGCTGTCATTGTTATGGTTGTGCTCCTACTATCATGAAACAAAGCGGAGAAAAAACAACAATGGGACTCAGAATTGTGTTTAAACATGATTACTCTGTCTAAACAAAATGAACTAAGTAGTTAGCCATATATGACTTGGTTGAGGAGACAGTTTTTTAATACCACAAGTGCTGTCCTCAGCAATCATCCACCTATCAAAAGATACAAAGGAATCAAGACTCTCTCCTCTCTCTTTCCCTCTCTCTCCCTCTCTCTCTCTCTCTCTCTCTCACACACACACACACATGCACACATGCACACACACACACACACACTTTTTTTGTTTTGTATCAGACAAAAGGTCATTCTCTTTCTAAGGTTTTGTTGTTGTTTTTCATTGGTTTGTGTATGAACAATTTCTTTTTGTCATTAGGACTCTCAGATTTATTCTAGACAAAAATCTCTCGATTTGGACCCTGAGGAAATAGATTTAAATCTTCCTTTAAGGGTTATCAGTGAGGTCAAGAAACATGTTAATTTAGGTATAGAAAACACCACGGCCAGATAGATGAGCTATCTGTTGTGTCCCCCGGTTTCTCGGTTTCTCGGCAACTCCCAGAGGAGAAGAGCAGGTCATGCATTTTCAGAGGAAGGGGTGGGAAGTGGCATTTCCTCTTTTGTAAGAGGAAAAAGGAAACCCATCCATTTAGGGTGTTTGAGTTTGATCTTGATCCCTCTGATCTAGAATCATCATTTGTTTGTTAGATAGGAAAGAAAGTTGTGCACTGACCCAAAGGAAAACATAACATCTGAATTATGACCCTACTCCTCCCACCCGCAGCCACATAAAAGAACCTTCTGCATTACTAACTATTCAAGTTGACAGGGAAAGTTTGAATGGAAACGTGACATAATGTCATAATGTAAAAGATGGAAGGAAGAGACAAAAAAATGCCACTTTATTCTCTATTAAGTGTTCTCATTCATAGGAGACCTTGAGGAAAGAATAACAACACAAAAGGCAGTATCAAAAGTATACTCAACTTTTATTCTAGCCACTCACCCTTTCGCACTGTACCTCATCTCTTAAGTTTTTTTATGGTTTTCGTCAAATTTGATGTATTTTAGAAAGCCAATATAGAAAGGAGAAACTAAAATTGAAGCTTCCTCTTTTTTTAAGTTATTTGGATGTTAATGTTTCATAATGAAAATAGTTGTATTTCCTCCTCAAATTAGAGTGGGTTTTTTTTTTGTTTTTTGTTTGTTTGTTTGTTTGAGAGGGAGAGAGAGAGAGTGCGAGCAGAAGGGAGGGCCAGAAGGAGAGGGAGAATTAGACTTCCCACTGAGCAGGGACTCCAATTCAGGGCTCAATCCCAGGACTCTGGGATCACAACTTGATCTGAAGGCAGACACTTAACCAACTGAACCACCCAGGTGCCCTGGAGTGGTTTTGATATTTCATCCTGATGTCTTCAACATTAGTGACCCATTGTAATTTACAAAGTATGTTGATACCATATGATTAAACAACACCAAGGACATTACATTACATTATGTGTTTCTTAAATAAAAATGTTATTTTCGATAGTGTGACCTCCATCTCTAAGAACTAACCTATCCATTCATGCAACATAATAAAAATCAATCAAATACAAAGGTACCAATAATGATATGTAATCTGTTTGCAACAGATGTGATATTCCATGTGATTGAGTTCACTGAGCTTGCTGCTTTATTCAAGCTTAGCTGACATGGCAGATCAGTGCTACAAAAGATATATTTTACAAAGCATCCAGCCCTCCAGATTCATTATTTCAATATTCGTGTGAAATTTTACATCGTCATTTTAAAACACCTATCTGCCCTTGTTAGAATTATAGGTCTTTAAACAAAAATGGCACAACTATTGTTGCAAAAACAGAAGGAAAATCAATGTGCATGTTCCTTTTACTTGGAGGTGTTACTTTTTATGTTATTTAAGTGAATGAACATTTTATCATCTTTTCCACTTTTCTGTGTACCACTATAATTTACATCATATAGAATATGAAAATATTATTGTATCAGGTTCTATAAAACCAGAGCTGAATGATTAAGTCTAAAGCCTAAAGCAGGTGTTCAATAAACATCTGTCACATTAACTCAAAGTTCTGATTCTGATTCTTATTTCTATTAATTAGCTCTTTGAAGTTTGAAAGTTATAGACATATAATCAAATAGAATGGAGAACAAAAAAGAGACTGGAAATTATTGACTTCATAAAACGCTGAAGTCCCAAAGTTTACCTTCGGATATGGTTGTATCCAGGGGCTCAAAAAAGTCATCAGGACTTTTTGTTTTTGTTTTTGCTCCCCTACCACCACCCCCCCACCAGGGCCATGTTTCTCTCTATGTTAGCTTTATTTTCAGGTAGGTACTTTCCTCCTAGTGGTCCTGGCATTTTCCACATTCCATCCTGCTACCCATAGCAGAGGAAAATCCCTCTTTTCAATGATTCTCCAAAAAAAAGTTAGTTTTTTTTCTCAAAAAAAAAAAAAAAAAAGATACTTCAGTGGTCAGGCATGAAACCTGTGGCTTCTCCTAGATCTCAGAAGTGAGGATATCTTACATAAAGATGTGGACTAAGAGTGAAAGAGTAATTTCCCAAAAGAAAATACAAATATTATTTACATAACGTATATCTACTATATAATCTTACCAGAGATAAATCCAATCTTTTAGTATATTTCAATAATGGAATTTCACCAATAATACAATTCTACAAGAGGTGTCTAAACTATTTCTAGAGGTCAATGATGGTCTTAAAGGCTGTTATTTTAGCCCTTTGGTATTTAATTTTATCTAAGTCAAAGTAGTAGTTTATGTGGAGAAAGTATTAATTGTTATCATACCTACCCATCTGAAATTAGGGCCACAAGCCACTATTTTGAGAACAAGTTTAACAACATGATTTTAAGAATACTTATTTTATTAAAAATGATAATTCCATGTGAAAAATGACTTTAGTTTTCTAAGGAGTCCGATCAGGTTTCCCTAATAAATGAAATTGGTGCCAATAAAGTGAGAATAGTACATTTGAGTTGTTCTTCCAAGACTAAGAGGAATTATTGTGTATATAGTAACTTGTTCAGTCTCTTATGAGTGGCTCATGTGCAAAACACCAGGCCGGCCCCGGTTAGATATGCAGTTGGTGATCACTGCACAGAGAAAAGAGTTAATTGGTCCATCCAGGGCTTGAGCCCTTGACCTCAGTCTCATTATGTGTAGAACCAAATCAACTGTGCATGCAGGAATGTCCTTCCATGCCTCAGATTTCCTGACATAGGCTTCTTCCCTACCACGCCACAACACAGTTTGGTGATGACTCATCTAAGAAGCAGCCATGCATATCTCAGTTTCCTGAGGAAGGAACCAGAACAAGAGACCAAACAATCTTTAGAAGCTGATAAGGTTTAAGTCAGCACCTTCTTCATCAACATCTCCCGGCCCCCTCCACTGACTCTTTCCTTAGCATACTGATGCATCATAGTGACATCATTCACAGGAAATAGAGTCCAGAGCCCAATGTTCTCTATAGGATTATGATTATTGCTATTATTTTTGTAAGTGGAAATCTAAGTTGTTCTTTGTTAAAAAATCTGTTAGAGGATGATAAATCCAACTAGATGCATCTCTGATTTCAGGCATATCAAGACTTAAATCTCAATTACTAGATTTCAAATTTACTTACAGGAATTTGGACATGTTCTTTTTCTCATTTTCATACTCTAAAATGAGATTGCAAGAGTGTAAGTACTTTTTCCTTCAACACCTGATGAACGTGTCCCAACTCTCCTTGGTTTCTCTTTATATGAGAGATCGTTTCTAGCCCTTGTCCTATATGACTAAAAAAACATAGTTCATTTTTCACACATAGGTTAAAATGCATGTTGTACAATTCAAAATGTAGCCACTGACTAAATGCACTTACAGTACTTACTTATATGTAGTTACCACAGCTTTTCTGATGCATGATGCCTATAATTATATTGACATGAGATCATCACTTATTAAATGTCTTTGATAACAAGCATCATGATCAGAATTCACAGACTTAGCCTTTCTTTTTAAAATAAATGGATTATTTTATAGGTCTTGATATTAAAACTCCTTTCTTTTGTCTATTATAAAAGGGTTCAAATTTTCTGGAGATTGAATCAAAGGTGCTTCCATTAAGTACATGATCTGAGCTGCAGATATTTGGATAAATAAAACTTTAGATGATAGGATCCATGTTATTAACTGTTATTTTAAAGCAAGAAGAAAGGAAGAAAGGAGTAGAGGAAGGAAAAAAGGGAGGATGGAAGGAAGGAAGAGAGAAAGAGGGAAAAATAAAAGAAAAATCACTTACAGATTTTTCACATACCTTTAGTAGAATGATTATGTATGTTAGTTTAATCTAACCCTAAAAAACAAAATTAGAACATGAAAAGTACAGACAACTTCGTTAAAGCCAATAGGCTATGAAAACACAGCTTTATATGGAGTAGATACCGAATTAATATGTGTTGAAAAACTCTGGTAAAATGGCAGGGACATTTCTAAAAGAGATTGCTTTCCTTTTTCCTTCAAGCCAAAATACAGTAGAAGGAAAGCATGAGTCCATAAAGGAAAGAGAAGAGAAGGGACCATTTTGTTTAAAAGATTTGGCAAGTCACTGTCCTCATAGTGTTTGGAAGGACTCTTTGTGAGTTCAGAAACCTGTGAAAATATTGTATATTGTACAACTGAAAAACATTACAGACATCCTGAAAAATAACAAAGGTGAAATACAATGCCATTTCAATGGCAAAAAAGTTAAACATAAGGATTTACAATAATGTAACTTATGTGATCAGTTATAAACATGTAATTCTAGACACATATAAGAACCAGTATAAAATTCTGTAATTAAAACATCCATTAAAACACATATGGACTTAAGAGTCTCACTGAAATTCCACTATTAACTTTTAAAGGGTCTTAAAGCTGCCAGTTCAGCTGTTTAAATAATAGGAAGACTTGTAATAGGAACATATTAGGTCATTGTATTAGAAAAGCCTACATTTTATACCTCTTTAATGTTAGTCTTTCTGCGATATTCCCTACATATTTTATTAGTAGCAAAGCCCTGCCTGGGTGTTATTTCAGCTACAGAAAGTCTCTCTAGAACCCGTGTGAATGTATTTGGTTGGGTGAGCAACACAAATGAAAACATTTTAAATACCCTTAAGTCTGGTGAGCAGGAAGTACACTTCTGATGGCAATTTTATCTCTCAATCAGAATTTCATAAGTAGTCATTATCCTACAGTGTTAGTGCTTAGAAACTCTCTTGGAAGGGAAAAGTTGGGTTGCAACGAATTTATAGAAAAACAGATGAAACCTCAAAGTATTTGTGACTGTTGAAAAGTGGAATCCTAGGAGATTTATTTAGATCATTTTAAAATTAGTTCCACTTGCAAGGTCACTTCTCAAAACTATCTCAGAAGGTACTGAAGTGTAGATAATGAATTATCCATGGTAATGAAGCCACATTATCTGTGGAGGGAAAACAGATGCTGTATACAACAGAGAGCACAAGGTAAATATGGATCAAGAGCTGCACAATGACTCTAGACTTCATTTTGCTTAGATTTACTTAACATGTAGTCCACATTAATTCTGCTTGCCTCCTGAATATCCTTGTGAACTCTAGCATTCATATCTTCAGTCTTATTCCTATCCTCTTCTGGACTGTCCATTGCCTACCCGTGTCTATCCATTATTCAAGGATTCAACTGGAAGATCACTCGTGCTCCTCTATCCATTCAAAAGACTTCCTAGCCCTTCCCATCCTCCGGCCAGTTTGCCTTCTTTCCCCTCTCCTTTTCTTCTCTCTTCCTTTTGGTATTGTGCTAGAAGCAGTGTTAAACACCTGTTTAGTTTTTAGGGGTGACACTCTTTCCTTACATACTTTTCTCTTGGTAATCCTTTAAAATGTTGAGTACAGCTTTTGATTAATCCATTTGTAGCAGTTTTCTCAAACATCCAGTAAATATTCAATGCAACATTAACCTTACCCTTTCAATAAAGAGCCTCACAGAAATGGGACAAAAATCTCATCTATTAGATTATTCCTGGTTTAAAGACTATGCTAGACACTTTTACAAATTCACTGAAAATTTGCAACAATCTACCCCATCCAACACTGGCTGGGTCCACATTATGTGGAAGAAAGAACACTTGCCCAGAAGGCATAGGCTGTGTCCTGACCCTTCTCCACTGCTTCCCAGCTGTTCAATCATGAACACCTCGCTCTACCTTGGTATTAAAATCAACTGAAGATAATAATGGCCAAAGTTCACACATGGCAATAGATATGAAAATTATCTTTACATTTCAAAGTGCTATTCAAGTAACGGGTATTATAATCTTTTATAAAATTGCACAAAAGACTACCTTCAAATTTTCACATAATTAACTTTTTGTAGCATAAATTAGAGCCACTTGAAACTTTCCCCCTATAACAAGGTCACTTCAGTTTCTCATGTATTCATATGGGGGAGAAAAATGGTTGGTAGAAAGATTAGAATTATACATTATTAGTAAATATCCTTAAGCTTCTTCCCTACAATTTGTAAAGCTACTGAGAATCAAGCTTTTATTCTGTGCTAAGTCAAATGCTTTATATAGGTCTCAAATAGAAAAAGACAAATTCCTCCTGGGAATATAACTTTTTAAAGACCGTGATGAACATGGCTTCAATATTCTGGAGGAGAAAAGGAAAAAGAAGAAAAAGAAAAATCAAGGCTGAATTGACCTGTTGGTAAAGATTTTGGGAACTGGGGAGTGAGACTGACAAGGAAGAGCCAAGAGCCTAACATGGTTTTGAGTCAAGCAAGTTAGTGACAAGTTTCTGGTTGGGGAAATGGACAAGGAACATTTGAAAATGGTATCACTTTAGCATGCTTTATTGAAACATCTGCAAATCTTTGAACTTTAGCCAAGCCTGCCGCCCATCCCCCTCACACACACAAATACACTCTTATGGTGGTGGTACTTCTGGGAGGGATTAAGAATCAAGACAACATCGGATATATAGTAATGTGGTATGGAAAAGGAGACGAGACAGCATGGGAACCAACAGAAACCAGAAATGAAGGGGCCTGGTGTACATGTGTGCTTTATTCGGAAGCTTCTAGAAACTAGATTTAAATCGAGTATCTGGCAGTTACAATGGTGTGATATTGGGAAACTTCCTCATTTCTGAGACACTGATTCATCAGGAATAATTGAGGATGATAATTTCCACCTTTAGAGACTGTTGTCTGGATTAAATATGAAAAAATATATGTAAGACTAATGATGAGTTATGTGAATATACTCAATGGGCTCCAGTCTCTTTAAGCCTTTCTGAACTCTGAGTTAGATAAATGTTCAAAGTCCACCCCCTCCTTCTTTGATTGTCTCTAGTATCAGAGAGGATATTTCCAGGGATAAAAATTAAGGACCCTGCTGCAGAGAACCA
Source organism: Mellivora capensis (assembly GCA_004024625.1). Classification (NCBI taxonomy): domain Eukaryota; kingdom Metazoa; phylum Chordata; class Mammalia; order Carnivora; family Mustelidae; genus Mellivora; species Mellivora capensis. The sequence continues at coordinate 70,683 of PISX010004121.1, read as the reverse complement.
GGTGGTCACTTTGACTCCATGACTTACAGACTCCTTCTGAGGTATAAGCTCTTCGTGCCTATGTATGCTGTGAATTTCACTGTAACACTGAACTGGGTGGAACTCCACGTGCCACGTCACATGACAACACAAGAAGCAAATGCCAACCATCTCCATCTTCTTAGCAATACCTAAGATTCTGCTTCTGGTCTTATTTCAAGATGGGAAGTAATTGGATAAGCCAGATTACATTGAGGTGATATTGAATGATAGTCTAATGAGTAAACTTCTCTGAGGGATAGGTATGCATTAAAAAACAACAATTATAGAGAACATATACTGAGCTCTTCCTGTGTTAACAGGCACTTTCTAAGCACTTTTTACCTATTATACACAGTATTTAATGTCACACAACCACATGGCAAAGCTGCTTTTAATATCCCTATTTTGAAAACAAAAATAACTAAATTTTAACAGCTTAAAGAATTTTGATAACTACCTCATCACCATTAAATAGTCAGACCAAGATTCAAACATAATTCTCTATAGTCAATAAATATTAGCTATCACTATTAGTGCATGTAGTTATTAATATTGATATCATGGATATTAATATTTAATATGTTTATTATTGGTATTCTGCTTAGATGGATTTTTATCATCTCATAACATTACATCTCAGGGCAAAATGGATTACCATATACTTTGTCTTATACAAAAAGAATCTGGGGCACCTGGGGGCTCCGTCTGTTGAACGTCTGACTCAACTTTGCCTCAGGTCATGATCACAGGATCTTGGGATTGAGTCCCACAACAGGCTCCATGCCAGGCATGGAGCCTGCTTAATATTCTTTCTTTCCCTCTCCCCCTGCCCTTCCCCCTACCCCATGTGCTCTCTCTCTGAAACAAAGAGAGAGAATCTTACCTTACTGTACTGGAAACATTTTCTAACAATCTAATTCTACCCATATGACCTTGGACTGTTAATATTTCTGAGCTCTAAACTTCTATATCATGTCACTTTCTTCTTGAATTCCCTCCAAGTTTTCTCATAGTTCCTAGAACTCAGTCCATGTTTCTGTAAGACCAGGGTGATTGGTCTGTCCATCCATCTTTGTTTTGTGAACATGTCAAAGTTGCTTCTACCTCTGTGCAATGCTATCCCCACATCCTTCATCACCTTGTCAACTTCCATTCACCTCCAGGGCCAAACTAGGTATAACTGTCACAGTGAAGAGTTCTGAGACCCTGTGCCTCAGGCTAGGTTAAGTCTACCCAATGGAACTTCTTATTACATGTTCTATTTCCCTATGCAACACTAACACAGTACTAACACTAATTTTTATGACTATTTGCCCTGTATTTTCCCACAGGTAGCTAATTGCATGAAGGAAAGAATATGTCTATTTTGTTTTATTTTTCTTGTTTCACCATTTTATCTCATTTCCTACTATATCATAAACTGTATCCAGGACTTTCCAGACTTTTTCTAATACTCATACAGACTAATCAAACTTAAAATGTCCAAGACTTAGCTTTTTAATCTTTCCCCAAAACCTTCCTGAGAATCTAAGCAATGACTGTCCATCTACTGATACTCAGTCATCTAGGGAATTATTCTCCACTGTCCCCTTCTCTCTTTCTGCTCACCCATTGTCATTAGGTTGTATGGATTCTGCTTCTTAAACTCTTTTCCTCCTCTCCGTTTCCAAAACTCAACACTCAGTCTGTCTTGAAATATTTTAAGAACTTGTCTGGCTTCCTTTTCTCAAATCTGTCCCTCAAATAGATTTTCCCCCCAAAACACACAGCTGGTCAAATTAATGTTCTGCTGAAAGCCTTTCAGTGAACTATTTAACTGTCTTCAAAATATTATTCCATATTTTTCTGTTGTCTGTTCCTATTGCCCACATTCACCCTCCCCTTCAGCCATGCTATACAAATATCCCCACAAATATCATGGGTTTCATGAGCCTTCCCCAGCCCCCACCCTCAGATTACTTTTCCTCCTTGAAGAAAGTAGCTAACACTTATTTAAACATCACCTGTTAATTCCTCTAGGAAGCTTTTTCTTACTCATTATTCCCCATTACTCTGTTCTCCAGGGTTTACTTCCATAGTGCCCTATAATCAAATATAAAAATTTCATATTGTATATTCATTGTTTATTAGTACTGAAATAGAGAAGATCAGATTTGGTTAGAACAATTCCAAAATTCACAGTGGTTAGAAAAAATACAGTTTTTTACAGTCTCTGTTTTGTTTCGCGTTCAAGACTTCATTCCTATTTCAATTCCAGCTTGAGAGAAAATCCAGACACTACAAGAACCCACTAAGGTTTGTGGTTTTGTTTTAGTTTCATAATCTAACATTTGAAATGAAACCTTTCTAATGATCATGAGGCCTACGGGAACTGTAAAAACACTCAGTTCCTTAGGGCAAGTTTTGTTTTGTTTGTTGGTTTGTGTTTGTTTTGGGGTTTTTTGTAGCTTTGGATTGTTGGTTTTTAAAATGGAAGCTTTAAAAGCTTCAAAAATGATTTGGGGTACTTTCTGCTTTTTTAGAACTACAAAGACAATATTCCAACCAAAGTGCGGTTTTCTACATTAAGAGAATCTCAAAGGAATCTCCACAAAAGTGAGCTGTGGTTTATGAGATACCAAGCCTGATCCTTCAGACATTCGCAGAAATCATAACATGATTTCAAGGAATTGGTTTCCTATTCTTTTCTGTCCTACTCACTTTCGTTTTAGAGAAAGGAAGGGAGGAAGAGAGGGAGTTTGATGCTTCTTTCCATCTGCATGACTTTCTATTTATCCTCTACATTTTTGTTATTTATAAAGTTAAATGTTTGAAATGCGAAAGAAAGACATATGGAGGTGAAGTTGCTTTTTGCTTTTGTTTTTAGCTCAGCCTCTGCATCTTTTCAATGTTATCCTGAGCATTGTGGTTGAAATTACCATCCAATTTATTATTTTACTTTTTATATCTAAGAAGTGATTAGATAAGTTTGAATGTATATTAAACACGGTTAAATTAAGACAAACCATAAGTGACTCTTAATCTCACAAAACAAACTGAGGGTTGCTGGGGGGAGGGGGGTCGGGAAAGGCGGGTGGGGTAATGGACATTGGGGAGGGTATGTGCTATGGTTAGTGCTGTGAAGTGTGTAAACCTGGCGATCCACAGACATGTACCCCTGGGGATAAAAATTTGTTTATAAAAAAAATTAAAATTAAAATCCTGGAAAAAAAAAAAAGAAAAAAGAAAATTCACAAATAGGGCGCCTGGGTGGCTCAGTGGGTTAAGCCGCTGCCTTCAGCTCAGGTCATGATCTCAGGGTCCTGGGATCGAGTCCCGCATCAGGCTCTCTGCTCAGCAGGGAGCCTGTTTCCCTCTCTCTCTCTCTGCCTGCTTCTCTGTCTACTGTCATCTCTCTCTGTCAAATAAATAAATAAAATCTTTAAAAAAAAAAGAAAAGAAAATTCACAAATATTGTTACAAAATAAAAATTTAAATTGACTGTGGAATGTATATATATAAATCTATATACACATATATTCTGTGAAATATCTCTTTATATGTATCATTCACAGAAACTATTGGCAAGATGGAAATCTATTGGCAGGATAGATAAATTCTGAAGTCAAAAGGCCTTGAAAAAAATTTTTTAAATCCGTCTTTATTAACTTGACTGAAGTTCTGATTCTGTCTAATTCTCAGCTTTTTGCAGTAAACAATAATAGCATCTACTTCAGATTTATGTGTGAGTTAAATAAAATGATACACTTGAAGTTCCTAGCAGAAACTCAGGACAAAGAAATCCTTGGTAAATCTAAGTATTTTCCCTTCAGACTTTTTAAATCCTAAGTGTTCGAAAGGTTTAATAGTTGTTTTATGTTTACAATCATGGTAATGTAATATTTTAAATTATCGGAAAAGAAAATTTAACTCTTAGACTGCAGTCCTATTCTGGTTTAGGTATAGCGTTTTTAGATGTCCTGAGCATATCTTTTGACTTAGTCCACCCACTATTAGCATGGCAAATGGTAAAATTAATGTCTTTGTTAAAACTATAGAGGGTCGCCTGGGTGGCTCAGTGGGTTAAAGCCTCTGCCTTTGGCTCAGGTCATGATCCCAGGATCTTGGGATCAAGCCCTGCATCGGGTTTCCTACTTGGTGGGGAGCCTGCTTCCTCCTCTCTCTCTCTGCCTGCCTAACTGAGATCCCTGTCTGTCAAGTAAATAAATAAAAATCTTTAAAAAAAAACTATAGATATATTATCTGGGGCACAGAGTGTGACATTTGTGGCTCACAGAAAGAGAAGGCAGCTTTCTGGTTTCGTAACAGGAAATCTTTCTTGTGACCTCTGAAACATTAATATGCAATTTTTCCTTGCAAAATTCAGTGATTCCATTTTTTAACCTGTACAGGGAGATAATAAATACAATTCAGTAAGTAACCCAAAACAAGGAGTTTGTAGGGTTGTTTTTGTTTTAAAGTTTTAGTGAGGCAAATTTGAAAAAATACACTGAACATACTTAAAGTTACAATTTAATACGTTTTGACATTATGATCTGAGAAACCATCACCACAACCAAGACAGTGAACAAATCACCATCCTGCTCCTTTGTAATCCCTGCCTCCTGTCTTCTGCCCCTCCCATTCCCCATATAACCACTAATCTGCTTTTTGAAACCATAGGTTATTTTGCATCTCCTAAGGCTTTACATAAAAGTAATCATAAAATATGTAGTCTGTTTTTTACTTACTCCGTTTAATCATTTTGATTCACCTATGGTACTTCATGCATCTGAAGTTTGTTCACTTTTATTGTAAGCAGTTTTCCTTTGTACAAATATTCCAGAATCTGTTTATCCTTTCACTTGTTGTAGGACATCTGGTTTCTCAGAACAAATAAAGCTGCTATAAATATTCTTGAACAAACCTTCATATGGATATGTGCTTGAATAAATACCTAGGTATTTCTTTCTTGATATTTTTCAATTTTTTCATTTGTGCAAAAGAATTTGTAGTTGCTGGGTGAAACGCCTTTTGATGGCTACTTTGAAAATCCTGTCAGATAATATCAACATCTGATTCATCTCCATGTTGGCATCTGTCGATTGTATTTTCTCCTGGAGTGCTTTCCTGGTTCTTAGTATGAAGAACGGTTTCATATTTTTACTATTTTCTAGAAATATTTGACATTATCCTATAAGACTCTAAATCTTATTTAACTTGTTTTAGTAGGCAGTCCCCAGGTGAGGTGTCACACGAGGCCAGATGTGGGTGTGTGACCGTCTTCCCACATGCCTGGCTGGCATTCCTCCTGCATGAGTGGGCCCTGACTCCCACCACTCATGGCACATAGCTGGGCTGCAAGGTTAGCTTCCCCTTGACCCTGCTGCTCCTTCTCATTAAATATAGGACACCTATTCATACCACCTCATTGCCTATGAGCAGAGGGGTAGATCAGCTTTCCCTTGGTCTCAGCTACCACCAAGGAGGTGGGAAGTGAAGGACTCAAGGCCAAAAACTGCTTTATGGGTACAAGAGGGAGAAGCTCACCTCCGCACTGGCCCTCTTCACTATCATCCCCACCCCCAGAAACCATGAGAAGGAAAGTGGGGCAAGTGGAGTTTCAACTAATCCTGCCTCTACTACGTTCTTGCACCTCCTGAGGTGGATTCTCAGCAACCATGCTTGGGTGGGGTGGGGAGGGGGGTTGTATAGAAACAGGAGTGTGGCAATCCCTGCTTCAGACCACTGTATCACAGTATCTTAGTGTGGCATCGTGAACAAGGCAGTTCAGTTCTCCTTAAGTGGGCCTTAATGACAACAGGGATGGGGAGAAAGGGAACCACTCATTAACACCTTATACCGCCTCGTTCCATTTTATTGATGCCAAGGAGGGTGGAGGCTCTTTTTTTTCCCACCAAGATGGAGGAGAGGGATGTACATTCTAATGGTGACCAGTTTCACCAGCACCACCTCCTTAAGTCTCTTTGCTTCCGGCTGTGATGTGGAGGCTCAGCTGCCCTCCAGACCCCCTAATACTACCCTGGTAGGGAAATGGGTACACCACTTGGATTCACCAGACAATTGATGAAAGATAAGCTCCCTGCCCCGCCCGCCAATACTGAAATCAGTTCTATAGGCAGAGTGCAGGGTGGAAGACCAACAGATCTTCTCATGAAATGCAGTGTCTTGAAAAGCAATGTTTCATATATTTTATCCAGTTTTCGGTTATTTCAGGCAGAAGGGTAAACCTGCTCACTGTGACTTCATCTTGACTGGAAGCAGGAGTCTGAAATAATTCTGTTAAACTAATTACCAAAGTTTTTGAAAAGATGGACTTGAGCGGAGCCGAACTGGTCACAGTATCCAATATTGCAATCAGATGTAATAAGCTGGGATACATCAGATCACAGGACCAGAAAATGAGTCACCGTGGTATTGTCTCCATAACGACTTCAGATTTTAAAAATGGAGTGTTCCTCGGTAAGATCCAATCAATTGCAAACTGACGCCTTACATCTATACTCTGTTAAACATTCTTTAGTGTTTTATTTTAATGCAAACAAAAATAATGAGATGGGAATGGAAAGATACTTATTCAGATAATTAACTGAGGTTATCACTTACATACATTTGTGAAAGGCATTTATAGTTTCCTTAGCCATACTGCAACAATGTAAATTTCTTAACTTTGATGACAACACAATGTAAGATGTTAATTAGAGGAAGCTAGGGGAAGGGAATACAGAAACTATACTATTTTTGCAACTCCTCCATAAGTCTAATTCATGCCAAAGCAAACAGTTAAGTCAAAAAAAAAAGAAAAATGTTCTCTATATTCCTATAATCATAGTCAATGACTTGTGATATCAGTCTGTTTCATCCTTAATTCCATTCCATTCCTCCAGTCACCAAAGCTTGCATTTTTTATCTCCACACCATCTTTTGTCTTCTGTAACACACTCTTTGCTCAAGTCCTCATTATTTCTAACTTGGATCATTGCAATGGCCCTCACATTAATCTTCCTATTTTATGCCTGAGAAGGAACAAGGAATGTAAGTAGGCTCCTTAACTCTTCTAGACCACAAATGTCCTCAACTGTAAAATGGGAATAACTACAAAGTGACAGTGAGACACAAATTACATGCATTTATATCTCCTGAAATTGGCAAAGCACTTGCATTTTAAAATGCTAATGCATAATTACTTGCTAGATGCAGCCAATCATAAACAATTGCTTCCAGGAAAATCGTTTCACTCACATGTTTTACGTTCACAGGCTTCCTGTGATCTGCTTGCATAAAAATAGCCTCCAGTGGCGACTCTAAAACCCAAAACACACTGACATGCTTCAAGCCAAGTCCATCTTGGAGATTGCAATGGCCTCCTATTTCTACTTCGTTCAATTTCAGCTAAGTAATATAGCCATACAAGGCTAACGCTGTTAATTTTCATTTTGTCACCTTCAGTAACTTCTTAAAGCCATATAGCTCTAGAGCTGCCTACAAATTAACCCCGAGTAAAATAAGTCACCCTCAAATGATTGAATCGCCTTCCAGATACATGTAATAACATCCATTGATTAATGCACCTGTAAGTACTTGGGTAAAACTAAAGTAATAAATGTTTCAAAAAGAAATAAATTTTTGCAAGTTCAACTGCAGGAAACAATAGAATGTGCTTTTAAAATTATTCATGACAGGGGCGCCTGGGTGGCTCAGTGGGTTAAGCCTCTGCCTTCGGCTCAGGTCATGATCTCAGGGTCCTGGGATCGAGCCCCGCAGTGGGCTCTCTGCTCAGCAGGGAGCCTGCTTCCTCCCTCTCTCTGCCTGCCTCTCGGCCTGCTTGTGATCTCTGTCTGTCAAAATAATAAATAAAATCTTTAAAAAAATAAAATTATTCATGACATTTAAAAACCATCTTTATAATTTGTCATATTTAAATATTCTTGATGAGAAGGAACACAAACATTAGCATGGTTTACAGCCTTTTAAAATTAACAATATTTTGTAGAACAATTATGTTTTACAAGTCACTGACTCAACCCAGCTTTTCCAGATCTCCAACTTCTCCTTTTTCTTACCTTTATGTAGAAGAAATAATCCAAAATTTCTAAATGATACATAGTACTGAGATATCTTAACCTTTTGATAATGGACCAGGCATTTTTTTTTTAAGTTAGCATAGTTATTTGCAAAGGGTTTAAAAACAAAAGCAAGCTCTGTATTTTAGTAAAAATTTTCCAGTTCTTAATAAAAGTAACACCCACACAGCACCATATGTCGGCTGGGTAAAGGGGGAAAAGGTAATGAATAATTCAGAATTGCCGCCAGAACCTTAACATCATAATGGTTTTCATACTGCTTGGTTATTTCTTGCTGGACTCACTTAACTGCCATAGTCCACGTTTCCACACAGCTTTATTCAGTGAAGAAAATCTCTGCTGAGACCCTCAGCCTTAACAAATTGCCAAGGGATGAGGCTGGAGATGACTGGGGATCTCCGTATATTTAAATATTCAGGAAGAAAACCTGATAAATAGAGAGGGTATGGTGGACATTTAAGTAAAAGAAAAGGCCTATTTGCATCCCAGGTAGCTCACCATTTCACTACGATGTTAAATGAGAACCTTGGCTTTCAATATTGACAGATGAATGATCTGACTCTTGAGGAAGAGTTATTATCCAGTAAGGGCTCTGTGTTATAACAAGCAATTCTGTGTTAGTTCTGGGGGCACTTGGCAGAAGGACCCTCCGCCATTATCTGCAGCTTGAGAATGCACAGCTGGAATGGCAATGGATTTGTTATTTGTAAAACAGCCATGAATTTCACCACAGGCCTCTACCAATGTGGAAACATCTGTGAGTCAAACTGTTCTCCAGCTGCTCATTCACTACCTGCAGGTTCTTGTAGCATCAAGTCCCTATTAATACTGCTGGTTACACTGCACTCCTGATGAGTTCCTACAAAATCGTTCCTCTTATACTACAGTTTAATGCATGAAATCCCTCAAGATAAGTCCCTTAAGGTTCTTTAAAAAAAAAATCCGATCTTTTTAGAATTACTGCCAGGGTTTCGGGAACAACTCTCCACATTTTCATCTGAACTCTTTCAGTTTCCTAAGTTTTTGCAAAAGGTCCTGCCTTCCAGGCAGATACATCCTTGGTGTTTTTCCAAAGAAAGAATAGAGAAAATGTCCATGAAAGCAAGATTCAAAAGCTAAATAGGAAAATTAAAAAAAAAAAAAAAAAAGACAGAGGGAAGCTGTTTTAGGTCTTCAAAAGCATCATTGCTTGAGGACCCCTTAACAAATAGCTTTTCTTTCTAGGGCTCTGGAAATTTTAATTTCTTTAACAGTGACACACATATTTTAAGTTTTAATTAAAGGCTTTAGTGATAATAATTTGTATCATCGTACCACTGTACTTTTATTTAAAAACAAATTATATTTATAAAGCATTTGGTAAAGTGTATTTAACAGTTTTACTTCAGGAAATGGAAAAAGGAGTAGACTTTCATATGAAAAGCAAAATAATAATATATAATGTTTAAATTTGCAAAGAACATTTATTTTAACTTCAACACCAACTAATAATTATGGTAGATGAATGATTACAAGGTTTAACAATTCAACAAAGTTTTACAAATGTTCATGAAAAACACGTGATGACTTGTCTTTAAAATCCAGGTATCTTTGATGGTTATATTTTGTTTCATAGCTGCAGTGTTCCCATCGGATCAGGCTAACTGCTGTAATGCACAACCTCTCCCAACCACAGCCTGCCATTTCTTCCACATCCTCACAAGTAGATTTTTTTACATCAATTTGGGTATTCTCTCTAGTACTCATGTTTGGTTTTCTGTGAATTTACATTTCTCTGAATCCCAAAAATATAGACCCGGTTTAATAAGAATATAGTCACATGGGTATAAAGTGTAGTAGTTGAAACCTGATATCCTATCATTCATTAATAAAGCAATACCAACAGTTTCACTGAGAATGGATTTCTAGATTCGATTCTGATTTTCAAATTTCAGATATTGACCTTTGTTTTTAGATTTTTTGATATTAGATTTGTTTGTGCTCATACGATAATATACATAAATGCAACAAATAAATTTAAAATAAAATTCCTGGTATAGAGGCCACTTTAAAATGGGAAATTGTGTATTTGACTCTGTACTGGAAGAAAGAAAATAAATCAAGTATTGCCTGACTACTGACATTATAGGAAATACTTTACCAGTTCATAAATAGGAGAATAATTGATAGCATATATTGTGTGTAAACGCAGCAAAGGATTGGCTCATCAACTTCTGATCCATGGCCAGGTTACCCACACTAAGCAATATTTCTCTAAAAAAATAACCACTCTCTTTCTCCATGTATTACCCCTCTCCATATTGTTGCTTTACATACCTCCTTCTCAACCACAATTTCCATCCAAGCACTTACTAGGGAGTACCTTTTAGCCATCTACTTCATGATCACAGAGAATGTTATCATAACTCATGACACTTTGGCAAGATTGGTCAAGCTCAAGACTGACATGTGATCATATAATAGGTCTTCCCTCTGCCTAGGATGCTTTTCTGTATATTTTACATTTTTATGGCCATGACCGCTTCTTATCACTTTAATGTATCAGTAATGCCTTCCCTAACCTTCCAGTATATAATAATCACCGTCCATCATTTCTGTATAAAGTATGAATCACATTTGTTTCCAACTAACAGAAAACGTAGTCAAAGAGTAGCTTAAATGAATTAAGACTTTATTTTTTCCTCACACATGAGACAAATCGGTGAACTGAATTCAGGGCATTGTCCTGTCTTTCTCACATGGTCACAGCATGGCTCCTCGTATCAGCCATCCATCACTTCTGCTTTCCAGTTAAGAAATAAATGGCAAAGGAAGGGCACACCTGTATAAGGAGAGCAAAACTGTCCCAGAAATTTCAGAAGTCTTCTTAAATTTTCTATTTTTGATTTTCTATGTTCTCTTCAGAACAGTGTCATGACCTCCATTAGATGCAAAGGATGACTAAACTGGTAAAATTCTTGCCACTTTGAGCAGCAGTGATATTCTGTCAGCAATGAAGGGAAAGTGAATAAGCAACTAGCAGCATCTGTCAAACTTCCATGCACATCTTGGGTTTTATTTTCTTTGCTGCCCTTATTAACTGATTTATTGGGTTATTTATTTAAGTATCTAATGTCTCTCTTACTAGAAAATGAGCTCCAGGAGGACAGAAGTCCTGACTGTCTTGTTCACTCCTGCATGTCTATAATCTAGAAAACTCTCTGACCCATAGAATGAGTCACAAATATTTTCTTAGTGAAAGAATACTGTGAATTCTTTCTTGGTGAAAGGATTAAAGAGTTGCTTTGACTTTTGCAATCCAAATACTTCGTGTCTTAAACTGTCACAAAATGACTTGCTATTTTCAGTTAATTGTGTCAATGATTACTTAAAATTTTGAAGCAAAGACCTACCATGTAGGGTTACTTGGGTGGCTCAGCTGGTTAAGCATCTGACTCTTGATTTCAGCTCAAGTCGTGATCTCAGGGTTTTGAGATAGAGCCCAGGATTGGGCTCCAGTCAGGGCACAGAGTCTGCTTGGGATTCTCCTTCTCTCCCTCTGCCCCTCCCTCTACTCACATGCTGTCTCTACCACTCTCTTTCTCAAACAAAGAAATACATACATATATGTATGTGTGCATAAAATCTTCAAAGAATTACCACGTAGAATCAGACTGCAAGGGTTTTCTAAATCATCACTTGCTTTTGATTTGAAAGAATTCTAATGCTTGGAGACCAACACTATCTTCTCAAGTAGAGTTAATAATTCCAATCACATCACCATCTTCTTCTTCCCACATCCAACCCTCACCGAAAACAAAAACTTAAGAAGCAACATAATTCTGAACAAGTACTATTCTGTCAAAAACTCTGCTATATATCACATATATAAATATTTCAGACACTAAGAAAGTAATTTGCTTATTTAAGTTCTGTAATACTATAAATGAATGAAAGATGATTATTATTGGCTTTATAAAGCATCATAATTTAATTTAAAAAATACAGCATTTCATAAATGGCTATCTATTGTATGTAAATTAAGACTAGGCCATGTCTTTAATGGGTTTAAAATGAAATAGGCACGTAAATTCTTGCTAAATATAGTATGTCTATAAGCAGTTTAGTTGGAAGGTGTTCAAGTACTTTTTAAAAGACTAACTTAAACAAGTACAGCTGGGGGTATAGTAGCTTTCTAGGAACAAGCACCTACAGGCAGAATGGGAAAGTTTACACACACATCTCCCATCACTGTTAGCACATGTCATCAAATGCCATCCTTCCCGGAAGTAGGCTGCCTGGAAAAATAATTTTTTATTTCTTGGCCTTTGATGTTGTCAGAAGCAAAGAAAAAATCATTCATTTTTCAACTCTTTTTCGGTACATTTGAGACTAGTATAAGCGGTCATGTACCTAAGTCTCACCACCTGGAAAGGAAATTTCAAGATTATAAAGACAGAGAAGTTCCTGTTAGTTCACTGGGAATTCTCCAGTAGTTTCTTTACAGAAAAATCACAGAAAACTGATGCAATCCTTTTATGTCACATTACTCTACAATAATTTTTGAAGGATATTATTTTAAATTATACAAGTAATTGCTTTTCCCATGAGAGAACTAAAGAATTAAGATGCTATAACTTCACTGAGTTACTCAGAATTACAGAATCACTTTAGGAGTGGTATTAAAACAAAATTCTATTTTCCTGACTCCCAAGCCTGTGTTTAGACCATTCTTTCACTAGGGTCCTTGATGTATTGTTAACTGAAAAGGGTCATTAACTCAGGGCACAAGGATATCATTAAAACACTTAGGAAGAAGCTACTTGCCCATTGTTACACAGACTCCCTGAAACAGTTTAAAAAAGTGAAGAGTTACACCCCCAAGGTATTTTACAGACCTTGGCTCATTCTAGAATCAGAAGTTATCTTTAACTTTTACTTTTTAAAATAAATTAAACTTCAATTGTATGTCTGTATTTCATTTGTTGGTTGTTTTTTTTTTGTATTTGTTTGTTGATTGCTTAGGAATCCAGAAAAGCATTGTAACCCTAGGTGTTCCATTCCCTCTCCTGCAGATCTGCATGAATTTTCAAGGAAGGAATAACAAGAAAGCCACAGTAATGCTGAATAAAATTGCAATTCCAGAGTTTCAGGTTGTTGGTTGTTTTTTTTTTTTTAACTTTAAATTACATTATGTATCTATTACTGAAGACTAAATTTCTTTCAATATTCAAAGTTTCTCCATAAACGATAAAATTGGAATGTCTAATACCATTGCTAATAAAAATTTGGCAGGTAAATACATTCTTATATCATTAACTATTTTTGCAATCAAAATGCATATCTGAACTCAACTTTAGAACCATTATTTAAATGACTCAGTTGCAACCACCTATATTCTTGAAGCAAATTTTATTTAGCTCTTATATGTTTTATTCATGTGTTACTGATATGCTGATAAAGTTAATTTTTTTGCATATGACAAGATCAAAAATCAAGTTAGATGTGTTGGCCTTTTAAAAGCAATTCTTTTTTTTTTAAGATTTTATTTACTTATTGGACAGACAGAGATTACAAGTAGGCAGAGAGGCAGGGGGAAGCAGGCTCCCTGCCAAGCAGAGAGCCAGATGCGGGGCTCGATCCCAGGACCCTGAGATCATGACCTGAGCTGAAGGCAGAGGCTTAACCCACTGAGCCACCCAGGCACCCCTAAAAGCAATTCTTAATAGTAATATTACTAAGAATACAGAGCCTATAATTATTGCCGGCTAATTTCAAAAGACAAAGTTTATTCTAGAGTTTTAATTATAAATCTACTTCTCTGAGTTTGAAGCATATACCAATGAAAATATGATGAGAATGAGGTTGGGAGGGCAAAGGAAAAGAATGAGACAGAAAGAAGAAGAAGGAGGAAGATGGTGGAGACCAGGAGGAGGGAGAGCAGAAAGAAATGAGGTGGGAGAGAAAGGAGGAAGAAGGCGAGGAGGGGGAAGAGGGGAAGAAGAAAGAGAGAAAGAATAGGAGGGGAAGGGGAAAAATGGGAAGAAGGGGGAGGATGAGAAGAGATAAGAAGTAGAGAAAGACTTGAGGAGATCACCAGGGAAAGCACAGTATCTCCCCCTCTGTATTCTGTTTTGGCTAAAGGAAGAAATCTAAGCAAAGTATAATTATGTAGTATTGAGGAATTTATTTCCAAAGAACTTGGCATATAACACATACAACTTCCAACTCCCCGTAGGTAAAGGCACGATTCCTTCCCTCCTTCCTTCATATCTCTTTGTTTCTCTTGGTTTTCTCCTCTCTGTTCCTTCAGTATTTCCATTTCTGATCAGATATAATCTACTCACCTGAAGCAGGATGTCCTGCTGACTTAAGTCTCTCTACTTATTTATCTTTCAGAAAAAAAAAAATCCACTCTATACTTGAAATCCCAAATTACAGTAAGAAATACACAAGATATCAGTGATTCAGATTTTGATCACCAATACAAAGTAGTAGGTTTTTTTTCCTCTTGGAAGTGAAATGTTTATATTGTAGATAGATTGATAGTAGAACTAATAGTAATGAGAACACTTTACATCAGAACATTTATAAATAAATTTGGTTCTAGAATTTGTGGGTGACATCAGAAATACTTGCTTTTGTTAAAATACTGTAGTATATAACCAAAACAACATGGGGTATTTTTATTATTGCATTTCAGGTTTGGGAAAATATTAAAGAATATTTATATATCTAACTTCAGGAATAGAAATTCTTTCTTTTGAAATGTTCTCAGGGCTACACCAGTCTCATATGTCTATTTTTTTTAAAGCTTTTATTTTATTTATTTGACAGAGGGAGACAGAGATCACAAGCAGGCAGAGAGGCAGGCAGAGAGAGAGGAGGAAGCAGGCTCCCCGCCGAGCAGAGAGCCCGACATGGGGCTCGATCCCAGGACCCTGAGATCATGACCTGAGCCGAAGGCAGAGGCTTTAACCCACTGAGCCACCCAGGCGCCCCTCGTATGTCTATTTTGTCTAATGAAATATTTCTAGTACATCTGCTGATTTTTAAGTATATTAAGAGATTTTAATATTGCAAGAGATTGATGACTTATCCTTGAGATAACTTTGTAGCTGCTTCTTTTTTACTCAATATTTGAACCTATTATCTTTGTGTTAATTTAGCCATTCAAACTGTTATCTGTTCAGATGAATACAACTGATAATTTGTATATCTCTGAAAGGTATAGTCAAATTTATTTTATGCAGCATGTTTTCCAAACATATTTCACCTTTTATGTACAGACCACAATTGAAAGTCCTTCAGTGTTGTTTCCATCAAGAGAAGGTAAGTGGAAAGAATAATTGCCACTAGATCTGTCTGATTCTTCCATTTAATTTTGGGAAGAAATTGAAGTTGTTTAAAAATTTGTCTTTTGACGTATCATAGCTAGAGTTCTTCAATTTATGCCTTTAGTTTGCAAACATGGAAGGAAAATGCCCATAAAAATTCAGCTGCCTGAATAAATTCATACCAAATATACTTGAAGAAAGATGATTTGATAATATACCTTTCTGAAAGATGTTCTTACCAATTTATACACAAGAATGAATCTATATCATTTAAACTAATTTTCCAACATGTTTGGCAAAAAGCAGAATGGTTTTTCCTACTCAAATGTTGCTTCTCTGAAAGCAATTACATTGTTCATGGAAATCAAGCTCATGGGCTGTCTTTTACTCCTTTCAAGGTTTTTGATCCTTATATGGAATCAGACTCCATTTTGCAGGTACTGTTAGACAAAAACCATGAATATTAAGCCATTATTTTTCCATTAGGAACTTTTCCCATGGTGGGTTTTTATCACTTTAAGACATTTTGTTTTGTGTGCTACTCCCTTTTTGTCTAATCACCTCTAAAATTATGAACTCTACAAAAATAATACATGCTGAATAACAAAACAGCTTGAAATATTCATAACTAAGAAAGCAACTGTTAAATGTTCATAAACAAAGTTGTTTGGAGACTCCTTTATTAATTTTTAATTTATTTTCAGTCAATTCCTTATTACTTCCAAATTCCTGTAGGGGATTCTGTTAATTAGTCATGTGTAAAATATTCATTAAAACCAGCTTCCTATTTTCTTCTTTTATTGCAAATTTACATTTCTAATCTTATAACCAAAATAAATGCCATTGGGTAGAAGAACCACATTAATTTTGATCAGCCACTTAAAATAGAAACTCATGCAACAAAAGATGTAGTAATATAAACTAGAATTAATACTGATCTTGTACTTTTATACCTTTGCACATTAAGGACATTTCAGAAACAATATATACTTTATATATAAAGATTCAAAGATAATCCACAGTAACAAAGTTGATGTCAAATTATATCATTGGGTTGCACAAGTTTTGCTAGACCAGTGAACTTCATGTTTAAAACTAGATTATTTGTTATTTATTACTTTTAAAAATATTTTAAATGTCTGCTTTTGCTATAGATTACTGTTGTTTTGGGTTCATACTACAAATAGCAAAGTAGGGTAGTCAATGGGACATTCACATGAGCTGAGCATTATGTAAAACATTCACACAGATATCCTTAAAAGTAACATATGCTGGCTTTCTGAGAAATAAAGTTTCCAGTGCCAGGTATAGTACCACAAGAGTGAAATTCTTGGTCTGGTTGAAAACTATTGGTTTGGGTACATCTTATACTGCTCTCCTGAAACAATCCAGATAACCTGTGCAGACTGTATCTCTTCTGAAAAATCTATGCCCAAATTTTAATACTTCATTCGTGTAATTAAAATATATGAAATACAACTCCATTTGGAAAGGTTGTTAAAGTTAAATGATTATTGGTGTACTTGGGTGGGCTCAGTGGGCTTAGTGTCTGACTCTTGATTTCTACTGAGCTCATGATCTCAGGGTTGTGAGATCAAGCCCCACGTCAGGGTCTGCACGCAGTGGGAAGTCTGCTTGAAGATTCTCTCCCTCTGCCCCTTCTCCCACTCTCTCTCTCTAAAGTAAAAAACAAAATCTCTTTTAAAAAATTAAATATTTGTTGGGGACAAAATAAAAAATAGATATTTTGAGAGGGAGGAAAGGGAAATTATAATCAAATAAATGGAATATTCTGTTTGCTTTGGGGGTGAGGGGAGCAGTAAATTTACTACTAAATCAAAGTCATAGTTAGTGACAACACATTCATACCATAAGAAAATTTAGCAATACTAATCAGAGATCTCACAGACTTCTAACTTTGTCTTCAGACATGGAGCCATATGGAGGCAATAATGAGGATAGCACAATTTATTGGTTGTTTTAAAAAGAAAATGCTGATTCAATAACAAAACTACTCATCAGGATGCCTAGAATATATTTTAAAAGATTTATTTCTTCATTAAATGGAAGGTCTAGCATAAGTCTGAATTTTTGCCCGACATAATAGCAATATTAAATGAGATCTGTAAGTAATGGATAAAAATATATACTAAAAAAAAGTGCTAATCATGGTAGCATATGGCCAATCATTAGAAATCACTTACCAGGCTAATTTGAGCTATCGGTCAATACTCTTTAGGATTGCTTACTCTCCTAAAAGTCAACCTACCTGATTATGATCTAGCCTGTATTGATTTCTTCATCTTGACCACAGGATATCAAGAAAGTTTTTCTATGGTGACACCTAGAAAGTTTTTCTAGGTGCACACATAAACTAATCGACCAGTCTCATAATTTTTAGAAGTTCATTTAACATGCCTACTGGTAAAGAATTCATGCTTGTCCCTTTTCACTGCCTTCTTTTCTAAATACTCACAAAACATGAACTCTCCAGCAATATTTCTCAGAATTAACCAACTAAGAGTTTTCCACATCTCATTTTGACTGTAAGGTCATTTGTCCTCAATATTTTGCGACTCTCATTCTCCAAGAGTTTTCAAAAGATTATCAAGTAGTCAAGATCTTACAACTCCATTATTCCATTATTTTTTAAGGCTTGAGCAACATGATTCTTTAAGACCATGACCTTCTAACTTACATAAAGCCCTTTAGAAGATCTTAGAGACTCCTGTATCTTGGATCTGCAGTTTCCCTTGATCATATATGTTGTGTGCATTCTGGTTTGAAAATCCTTTTCACATTTTAGATGGGAGAGTGGGGAGTGCCTAAGAAGAACATGAGATTCAATTCAAAATCCTCCTTTACAAATGAGGACCCTGAGATCAAGCACAGGTTGCTCACTGAACAGAGGGCCAGACAGACCTGGGGTCACTGCTCATTCTCATTCTCTGCGGAAAGAAGTTGAAAGCGAAATGAGAACAGTGTGTGTGAGTGTACTATGAGGAAAAAACATACTCAGTTCTGATTTGGAGTTTAAGTTCAGCTTAAGCCTTAGGCAAAGTTTTGAATATAGTTTCCTCATCAGAAATAAGCAAAAAATTGCCTGCTTTTTTTTTTTAGTATAGCACTGCCATGAGATGCCTAATTGAGAAACAAAGCAAGAAAACCATAACGGGGTATACAAGCATAAGTTATTATAATTATATAGTAAATTACACCATCTGTCCTTGTTCTTGCTATAAATTATACCCAAAATTTTAACATAGTCTGCCCTTGCTGCTTCTCAAAGTGTTTTGAGATCGTCAGATTGTTTCTATCTTTCTAGAGTTTATTCCAGAGAAAAGATCGTGAGTTTTTGTATAACCCAACAATAGTTTTTTTCCCAAACATATTTTTGATGATGATCAGCATTTAAAGTTTTTAAATTGTTTGTGTGCGTGTGTGTTCTACATGAATAGTTTGATGAGTTTGATTCCATTTAGAGTTGGGATGGTAGCTCTTCCAAAGAACAAGTAACAACGCTTTCTCAGAACTGTAAGAATGATATATTTCTGAAAATATCCTCAGCTGTGTCTGAGAGACTTCTAAATGCAAGCTGTGGCTCTTTTTTAGAAACATCTCCGCAACAAGAGATTTTCCCATTTAAGATACTGCCATATGCAACATTTTCTTGCCCACTCAGAGATTGTAATTTCTTCAGAAATCTCTTCAAAAATATATTGTGTTTGTTTCTTTTGAAAGTAATGAAACTTTAAGTAACAGTATCTTTTAATAAAGAACACCTAAATTTTACACTACTCTAAAAATGTTTTCTGCTTCATTCTTCAGTAGCTGATAGGAAGCCAAGTATTATAAAAGCAAAACAAAACAGAAATATAGTCTATAACCTAGGCAAATGATAAAAAATATAATTTGTCTTTACTGGATACAACATGAAAATTGACTAAAGCAAACCACTTAATAATTGTCATAGATATATCTGGTTCTTCCAACAGATAAATATGAAATAGTTCCTCATAAAGTTATTATATCCAATTTTTTTTAAATGTCTACTATCTCAAATAGTGTCTTTAATGAAATGATTAGTTATCAAATTCATGTAAAAAGAGGGTACATGGGTAGTTCACTTGGTTGAGCGTCTGACTTTGGCTCAGGTCATGATCTCAGGTCCTGGGATCAAGCCCCACGTCGGGTTCCATGCTCAGTGGAGACCCTGTTCCTCCTTCTCCCTCTGCCTCTCCCCCGACTCATGCTCTCTCACTTGCTTGCTCTGTCTCAAAGAATAAATAAATAAAATCTTTTTTTGAAAGTCATGTTAAAAATATAGAAAGGAGAGTTTTTTATAAAAAGATAGTTGTTTTAAGAATTAATTAAGCAATTATCTTAAACATAGCCCCAAAACTTATTCACAGTTGAGCAAAGCAATTAAATATAATGTAATGTTATGAGGTTATACTGCTGGTACATTAATAATCTTATTTTTGCTTCACTGTGTTATAGGAAAGAGAAAATTATTTTCCACCATCATTTTGATCTCTAAAAATAACTTGTGCTCAGAAAATCATATGTAAAACTTGGACCCTGATAATATATTTGAACACATTTTTATTCCTATTCAAAAATCTCTTTTAAGTTAAAATTCAGGTTGAAAGGGAAGGGATTTAGAAAGACTCAAAGATTAAGAATTCATCACTGCAGAATGACATTTCTTTTGACAACATAACTTGATTGCTACTCGAAAATAAATCATTTAGGTTTCAAATGCTGTGAATATTTATTTAGTGTCATACCTGTCATTTGCTTGGCACTTTCCCCCATGGATAGAGGAGAACAACTGTATATCTTTTATTACACAGCCAAAACCATTCCTGGTAGCAAAAATCCACAAATGCTGTGTACCTTAAAGAGGACAGCAGAATGTTTCAGTTGTTCTAATAAACCACAAGAAGAACTAATATAATTCTTAAAACAACACTCCACTTGCTCTGATGCTAACACTTCACAAAACATCATTCAAATGCAACAGTAGAGAAATCTTCCCAGGCTATTTGATAGGATGATATTAGTATTAAATTTAATAAAAGAATAAAAGCTGAAAGTGTCAAGTTCCCAGCCTTTTCCAAGATTAGGTTCCTGTGAGGTCATTTTTATAATGTCATGTCCGTGCAAAAATTTTCTTTAGGAACTACCCATAATCCTGACCAATCCTGGTCCAAAAGGGCATGATGGAACTGAGAATAGGTAGGAATTAAGAACAACTTGCAGGAAATTAGGTTAGACAAGACACTATTGGATTCTGGACAAGAATTAGTTACATTTTAATTATATTATGGTGTATCTATAAAATAATATTTCAACATTTTAAATAAACTTGCTTTGAAACTACTCAGCTTCTAATTTTTTGTTTTTGTTGGAGGCCAGTAAATTTAACATAAAAAATTTTTTGCTGTGTGAAGGATTTTTGAACAAGGCATTGACCCTCCAAAATTTCTATCCTGTACTATTTTTGTGATGACTGATTGAAGTTACAAATGTAAAGTACACTGCCCAAGAAAGCTCTATATGAATATAACGGATTACTATGCTGATAGTGATATCTAGTATTTTTTTGGTCAATTTAACCAGATACTTTTTCATTGAAACTTAATGAATTTTTACTAGTAAAACCAGATAAAATGTCTAGATTTTTCAGAGAATTGAATTTTAAGGGAAATCTGTTGATAACAATAAAATAATGAATCAACAAAGTTGATACCTCATAATAAAGTGAGTGAAACAAATCAAGAATTTTAAGATCTAGTCACTCAACAAATCATGGACTCAGTTTCTCTTGATCTGTACAATATATGGATTGGATTTTAGGTCCCCAAGTTTCTACCCAGCAATAAATTTCCATATTAACAGTCAGAATCAGAAATCAATAGTGTTATAAATCACTAATAACATAACAATACAAATGGTAAATTTTACTTCTTAAGTCAAAGATTATTTCATATCCATTATCTCAAATAATCCTCTCCACCTTCGAACACTTCCCCCCAACCGAAAAAAAGCTATGAGGGAGCCAGGACAGAATCTACTATCCCCACTTTACAGGTAAGAAAATTAATGCTAAATGCACCATGGATAGAAACACACGATGCTCAACTGGGGCTAAAAGGCAGATTTTTTCATCCAAGAGAATGAGTCTTTCAGGATTCTTATGAAACATTCAAAAATGAAAAAAAAATCATTGAGCATTTTGATTTCTATTAAAAATAAAATCTCTTTTGAGTTAAGGGATAGATTAAAATATACAAAGATTGAAATGTTCTCTTCCCTATATTAATATGTAAAAGAAAGGAAACTAACCCTGCTTGTTTATTCTTCATTAGATATTTTTAGCAAGTAGTGGAAAAATGATTGGTTAAGCTTTTAAGTGTTAGGCACCTGTCTTTAGCAAGTTACACTTGCATTTTAAACAGTATATCAGAAACACAAAATACATATAATTATTATAATAGTTAAAAGAATTCCTTTTTCTCTGGGTTCAAATATGAGTAAATAAATCATTCTAATTCTAAAAACTCTAGAGTTGATTAGAATCAAGTTTAATCATATTCATATTTCATTATAGAACAAATTAATTAACTTACTAGAAAGGTACTCATACTATTAATACTATTAATACCAAATATTTTTTATATTTTATATTAATATTTCTTTGATTCAAAACAAAGTAATCATTTCCTAAAGTTGCTTTAAGATGTCCTTTAAATAAATATTTTAGGCACATGATCTATAGCTCTATTCCTGAATATCCAGGTTCTATAACAGGTCATCAGTTTTGCTGCAGTTTATAAATTTTGAAATACAGTGATAGAGGTTGTGTACCATTTATATGTCAAAGACATTTGAATGTTAAGTCTTGAAAATTTTCTTTCATCCCTAGCACTGATTTCCTGTGAAAAATAATATATTAGAATGAAATGCAAGTAGTTGAATGGACACCACAAATTAAGACATGGTGAAACCCATTTACTTCTTCCAATAAGCTCAATTAGAAAGGAACATCATGATAACTTGCAGATTTCCTCTTTGGGGCTGAGTGACAGGAAATAACTGAAATATCTGTATATAACTATCAAAGGTTATTAGCATATAGACTGAGGAAGCACTATGGTTTGCTAAAAATAAAATTTTTCTAGTCCAACTTTAAAACTTACTCCTGGGTGGATTCCATTCCTTATTTTAGTAAAGTGAAATTGTCCTTTAACTCACAACATAGTGAGCATATGTACTGCATTTTAATATCTCCTTTTTTAAATGCAATTTATGAAAATAAAATATCAGGATAAAATATCAGGATAAAGCTTTTGAGAGCATTATAATGTCTTAAATTACAAAGTGAACCAGAAGAAATAGAGGGAGAGAGACCTGCAAGAAGACAAGGAGGGGAAATGGAAGGGGAGGGGGGAGGAGGAAGGAAAACTACCCTCATACTCTAATAAACAAACCTGTCTTCCATTGCCTCGCATTCCTGCACACTGAGCAGTTTGTCAGTTGGCAGAATGAAAAAGTAATTCATAGATTCTGCACATTCCAGTCACACGCACGGGAATGGATTCTGGATTTCCTCGGGACTCACTGAGGAGATGAAACTTGGCAGAGCCCATGAGGAAATTCATTTCATCTGTTTTCATTTTATACTGTCTAACACATATTTTTGATGACTAAATGGAAAAGAAAAAATGAAATTCTGCCATATGAATTTCTATTAAATATCATTTTAGCTATCAGTTGTCACACCTGTTTTTTGATGCATTTCAGCCAATTGGTGTAATTATGTATCTTTGCAACCTATATCACTCTACGGGGACTTATTTATTTTGCAATAAATCCAATTTATTAAAAATTTACTCAAACATTTTCGTATATACCAAATATTTGTTTCCAATGTATTTAAATATTTTTCAGTCTGAATCTATAAGGAATTGATAACATGTGGTTGTTTTTAAGTGAAAACGAGTCACTGTTTTCCACGATAATGTCATGACAGCTCTGCAGGCTTTCTTTAGAAAAGTATGTCAACACATGCACTTAGATTTGCATACAATTTCAAGAAGTTTTGAGGCTCCCTGATATCTGTTCTTTAACCCTCCCAGGTTCTGAATCTCCATCAAACCTCTATAGTCTAGCAGTTGCCTCCAAAAATCTATTATTAGAGTCACATATCCATTACATTTTTTAGTATTCCCCCGTATGTATATATTTTTATAAAATACCATTCAAGTTGCATATTTTGCACCATAAATTGCATAAATATATAAACATATATAAAAGTAGACTTGAGAAGACAACAAAGATGCAATGAATAATATTTATTATTTCCTTATTGATATGGCTTCAGAGCACCTATATAATTGGGAGTTATTCATAATTAATGATGTTATTTATATAAAATCGTGTTTCAAAAAGAGATTTCAACTTTTTTGGTTTTGTTTTTTGGCTAAATTTTTGTCAGATCTGATTAGTCCCTGTTTTTTGCCTCCTAAAATGATTCACAGTGCAAGTGTCGACATCCCACTTTCAAAACCGGTAGTCTACACATTATAAATCATGCCTCAAAACCTCATGAAGATGGCTCATCAACTATTCAAACTTCTGCCTGGGTAGAATCTGGCCTAAACAGAAATTTCTCAGTGGGATATAAAAATAAAAATACCCTTACATGTATATTTCAATAGACACATATTTCAATTTCTTTAACCACAGTCAACCTTTAAATAATTTTTTAAATGCTTCCATCCTGACTTTTCAATACTTTCTAGATTAAGTGCTATAAATGTGTACTTTATTGAAAATATTTAAGGTTATTTCCTGAGCTCCTGTTTCTAAACTCACATGACATCTTATTTAGATCTTTTCCTTTGGCTGCATCATTATCATCATAAAAAGAAAGATTAAAAGAGAATATATTGTGTTAACAAAGATATCCTTTTTTTGAATTTCCCTGCCAAGTATTTTTCAATATGTGGAGCAAAGTTTTCTTTTGAAAAAAAAAAAAATTTTATGCCATCCTTTTCCCAACATTCACTTAAAAATGCACTTGAATGCGTATTATTTCTGAGTATCAAGCTAGGTATTGTAGATTCCTTTTTCAAAAATTGATATCTGTTTCCTTCCTTTATATACTCTCAGTCTTAAACTAATTGAATTAACAGGGTACCACCCAAATTTCCTCTCACAGTTTTTCCTACTGCAAATGCACTTTTCCTAAGTCCCTAGAAAATAAGTAATGCTTATCAACCACCAAGAATTACAGAAGTGTATATAAATGGGCACTAAGAATCAGCCCCCACCCTTGCAATCTGGGTCTAAAATAAATCCTGGAAATGGTGCTCATTTTATCAGGGAATATGAAAGTTGACATTTCTATAGTTAGCAAGCTTATTCTTTGGTGGTGATAGGAAAGAAAGACTGATCTAATCATTCCAGTATTCCAAATTACATCATAGATAGTGACTCTGAAAACGAAAACATACCTACTCTGTAGGTATGTAGACCTACTCTGTACGGTTTATACTCGGTCCTGTGACAAAGCATTTAAAGAGTGAAAAATGACAGATGTGAGGTACATTAGCAAACAAATAGTCACTTCTTCCCACCAGACCAAGCACTTTTATCACAGCAATGTATCAGAAACTAGAGAGTGATTTAAGAGTCAACATTTGAACTACAGTATATATTGCAAAGGAAGTTAGCAAGTTTAAAAATATGACTACAAAACTAAGAAGCATTTCATTAATAATTTTAATATGAAATTAAACTACCACTTAAAAGATGAAGTGAAAAAATATACAGTTGGCAGAATATGTCTGGTAAAAGCTAGGGAGGAAGAAATTTAATTCTGATTTAGTCAGTAATTGCTCGCATTTTTCACTCTGCATGTGCAGACATACATTTTTTCAAAGCACCTGGCTGATTTTGTGGGAAGTACTGATTCTCCCCACTGCCTGTTCTACTGTTTCTGCTCAAGAATTTTAGACATAAATTCAAGTCTAAATTCAAGATCCAAATGCTTAAACAGCAGGAAATTTTCTACTAATTCTATTTTGTTCTATTTCATTGTTCTTATTAATAGTAGTTGACATTCAGGAAGAGTTATTTTAAGGAGACATGTGTTCAAGAAGAGCTCTAAAGATAAAATATGTATAAAAAATTCTGATAAACGATAAAAATCCAGAATAGAAACATGCTTTTTTGCTCAAGGGGAAACATTCCATCCCTCTGTCTTTCATCCATTTCATTAGACATGAAGAACCTCCTCTGGGGGTGAAGAAATGAGAAAGACACAGCCCAGGCTTTCAGGAGCTCACATTTATTGACAAGACCGTTAACATTCTATTTGGATACAGCATAGACATGGTATAAGAAAAATATGTTTAACATGCCATGACAGAAATGTGAACTAAATACCTCAATCTGTAGGAGATCCTGAGAAAATCCTGCCCAGGCCAGGTGATACAGAGATAAGAAGGTGGCAGGACAGATAATGTTCCCCATAGTAGTAGCCAGTCCAACCTCTGCACACGCCGAAAAGGATACTTCCATTCTTCTGAACAGCATCACTTAGGATGACAGCACGAAGCGATTCTAGACAGTATTAAGCAAGAATCTATAGGCAGCGGGGTTCTAGAAAAGTTTAGGAGAAACAGGCAAATGGACACATGAAGACATTTCCTCTTTCAGTCTTCGTATGTTACTTTGAGAAGATCTGATGCTAAGAGATGGTCCGGTTTTATTACCACTCTAAAAAGAAATAGGAAAGAAAAACTGGGGGCCAATGGAACTGAACACAGTCCAATTATTCAGTTACACTTGTATTTTCAAAAAAAAATAATCATAGTACCTTTGACAAATTTACTAAGTGGTCTAGAGAATCCAAGAGTCAAACCTAGATAAATACCCTAGTTAATTTATCAAAGTCAGGAAATAGAACAGGCAGCTCAAAGCAAGAATCTATCCTTCACTGATCTGGTTAGTCCTGTAATTTCACCCTAAGTGATTCACTCCCTGGTGTCTTGATAAGAAAGCTTAAGTATCCTTGCATTGGCTCAGCTATTGTTAGCTAATGTAAGAATGCATACTATGTATGTTATTGCATGACATCATAATGTGCAAAATGTAGAGAAGGGTAGGTGATTTCTGAAGAGAACTAGAAGCAAGGGACCTAGTCAAGGGTACAAATCAAAAGAATGGAAAAAGTGAAAGTAAAGTTAGAATAGAGACCCAATTTGCCTATTTCACAATTTTGTCTAGCTTTGGTCCTAAATACAATCTTTGTGATAAATTTCATTTCATACCAGAAGTATAGATTTTATATCCAAAATTACTTCTCTATTTCCTTATTAGCCAAATCTATTATCAACAGAAGACCAACTGGAAGAATTCCACTGTAGTATTTGCCAGTCTATTATGAAATAATGACTGCAAATTGCTCCCTTTTATTGGAAATTGCCACATACAAGAAGTGTGCTGGATACGTATTACCTCATTTAATGATCACAGCGAAACTAGGAGGCTAACGCAGAACTATGAAGCTGATCTTTATATTCCCCACCAAAACCAAGACTCAGTTACCCAAGATCACAGAATTTGTAAGTAACAAAAATGAGACTGAAACTCGGGCTTTCTGAGTGCAAAGCCCACACTTTTTTTTTTTTTAAGATTTTATTTATTTTTTGACAGAGAGAGACAGAGCAAGAGAGGGAACAGAAGCATGAGAGTGGAAGAGGGAGAAGCAGGCTCCCTGCTGAGTGGAGACCCTGATGCTGGGCTTGATCTCAGGTCCCTGGGATCATGACCTGAGCTGAAGGCACTTGCTTAACCAACTGAGCCATCCAGGTGCCCCAAAGCCCATGCTTTTAAACACTAGGTGGGGATGTATAACTCCTAGGAAGAAAATGTTGGCAATTAGCCTAGGAGTGTAGCACCTTGTTGCTATAGAGGTAATTATTTCAGTATTTTATTTTTAAGTTTGAAGTAATCTGTGATGGTGTTTTCTAAATTTTCTTATCGTAAAATCATATCAAATGTCTTTGTCAAGAAATGGTAACACTGTTTTAACTGAGTACAAATTAAGTATTTGCAAGAATTAATAATGTATTTAAAAAAATACTTGAAAACACTCCTGTGACAACTGATGGCTAATTTCCCTCCATTTTACACATTTACAAAAATGAGTATCTTTAAAGTTATGCTAGGATAGTAATTTTAACAACCTCTCTTGAAATTTTATGGGAACCAATGAGTTAATATTCATAAAGTACATTGTAATTCTTAGTTTAAAGGTGTTTAATTTAAAAATATATGGACTCTAATAAAAAGGCCAGATGTGTAATTTATTGAACTTAAAGCAAGTTCTTCTTTATGTGTAATTAATCATGGAACTTGTATTGACACAGACTGAAAAACAGTGTGGCTCATTGCAATTCAACCTCCCCAGGATAGTTAGATGAGAGAACAAATTGTCCAAGTAACATCAGCCTGAAGAATACAATGGAAACTAACATAAGCATAAATGTCATAATTGCCATCAATTAATATTCACTGGTTGTGGGCCAAGTGGATAGAACTATGATAAATGCTTTAAGAGTTTTAAAGAGAGGGGGAACATCAGGGGTCAACAGCATAGGAAAAAATAAGTTATGTGATATGTTTTTAATAGCTCTTGAATATAGACCTTCTCTCATTTGCAGTAAGCATTATTCATATACAACTTCATTTTTTGGTTTAATTTTTATTCATTATTTTAAAGAAGAAACATTTGGTACAGATGAAAAACCATGTGCAAGCATATACAAACTACAAAACATAAAAATAACAAGATACCACCACATGTATATTATCTACGCCTTCTGTGTATCTTATTTTTGCCTCTCACCCAGAAGTAAACACTATCCTGAATTTTTTAGTATGATTCCCTTGCTTTTTAAGGTTTTAGCACTATCCCTGCACAGAAAGTAAGTTTATATTTTGGGGAGATTCATAAAAAATGGCATCATACTTTATGCCATTTTCAGTGACTTGGTTTTTTTCCTCTCCTCATTACATGTCTAAGACTTAATAATTTATTTCATTTTCATTACTGAAAAATATTCCATTATGTGATTACACTTCATTTTATTTATCAGTTCTCTTCCTTGTTCAGGTAGTTGCTTTTAGTATTTTGGTTTTTGTTTTTAGTATTACAAACTGAGCTGCTCTGTACATTTTTAAATCTGTCTCCCAAGGTTTATGTGAAAGAGTTTCTCCAATTACACATCTAGGAATAAAATTGCTAAAGGGCAGATTTTTTTCTTCCTAAATGGATACACTAAAATATAAAATTTCCCTTGATCTATATCCACACCAATACTTGATATTGTCAAGCTTTTACTTGTTGACAATCCATACTTGTCCTAATAAAGTTGAGACAACTTTATTGTTGATTTTTTAAAACTCTTGAGATTTTGTTTCCAATTTAATTGAATCTATAAATCATTTTTATGGAGAAGTGACAGGATTTTATCGTTCTATTTAAATTTTCTAAGAAGACTTATGCTAAGATTTCATAATATTCTCCATATAAGGTCTCCCAAATTGTATTATACATTTTAGAATACTGGGTTTTTTGTTGATAGTGTAAATAGTATTTTTAATTGGGGCAAAATGCAATCAATTTTATGTATTGATCTTGTATCTAGTCACTCTGTCAATCTTTATTATTATTTCTGATAATGCATATGCTATAAAATAATACATATATAATAGAAGCTCTTTTTCTTCAATCCTAATGCATTGTATTTCTTTTTCTTACTCTTTTGGTCAGGCTTTCAGTATAATGTTTCAAAGAAGTGAAAATAAGTTATGTTAGTCTTTTTTTCCTGATTTTAAAAGCACTCCTAATGTTTCTGATAATAATGATATTTGCTATAATGTAAATTGCTACAATGTAAACATATTTTTATATTATATATATATATATATTTTTTTTTTTTAATCAGGAATGAATATTGAATTTTAACAAATGCTTCTTTTCTATATCTATTGAGGCCACTGTGTTATTCTTTTTTTTCTCCTTTAGCCAGCTAATGTGGTAAATTTACTTAAAGATATTCTGAAGCTTTATGGTCCTTTTTTATACATTGGTGTATTAGACTGTTATTATATTTTTGGTATGATCCTTGCTTAGTTTTAGTTCCAACGTTATACAGGGCTTATAGACTAGGCTGCCTGTTTATTCTTATTCTCTAAATTTTTGCATAAGATTAATTAAAAGGATATGTTCTTTGATAAAACTCATCTGCAAAATTATCGAGATTTGATGTTTTCTATGTGGGAATACTGTCCTTATTTTTGTCTACTAAAAACCCCCCTCTCCTGGCAACAATAACAAGAGCTAACACAGAGGACTTACTGAAAGTCCTAATTCCTTTGCAGGTAATTCATCTGATCCTTGTAACAATCTTAGAAACAATACATTATTATTATCCCATTTTAAAGGTGAAAAAACTGAGGCATGGGAATGAATGTTCAGCTCCTAGGTCAAAAAGTCGTAAGTCACATCTACATAATTTTGCTCCAGACCCTGTGTCCACTAGAATCATCTGTCCACCAGAAGTCCTGTGTTTCATAACTTTTGTCTTGCACTGGAGAGTTTTAGTCTTTCCATTTTTCCAATTTTAAAAGTTCTGAGAAAGGTCTTTAATTGGATCATGTTACCCTCCACTCAACTATGGTCAGGAAGACAGGGCCTACAGAAACATGACTATTCCCATTCTTACATGTGAATGGAGTGAAATGAAAAGGAGCTCCCAAGGTAAAGAAAGTTGTATTTATAGAAAATCCCCAAGGTCTGGGAAGACAGAGGCATTAGAAAAATATCTGAATAACAGGAAAAATGCTAGACTCAGAAGAAAAATGTTCTTTTACAAATGGAGCTTTATGTGGAGTAAAGAACTTTACCTTGCTCAAAGAGAAGTCTGACCTTTGCCCTTGGTTCCAGGGAGGTAATCCCTAAGATCTTGGAAATTCTTGCCTGATAAAAGAGTATTTTTTTTTTCTTTAATGTGAAAGCCTTGGGCCACATCAAACAGTCTATGGTTAGCAATGGGATGTATGGTAAGGACTTCAGGTTAGGCAGCATCAGCTTGACAACCAAAGAAACTGGAGAGAAAATTCAGTCACATAGGCAGCCAACTATCTCTCTGGGACCGAACACCAATAAATCTTCTGGATGCTAAGGCCTGTTTTAACCTTCCTATTGGACAAATCTCTGTGCATATTTTCAGACCATTGCTAGGAAGAGTTAGCACTATCCCTGACTTCTTCAGGAGAGGACAGCTAGAAGTTGCACATAGGACACCCTCTTGGACTGTCTTATGTCTCTCTTCTCTTTGGCTGATTCTAGTCTGTATCCTTTATAAACTATAACTGTGAGTTTAAGAGCTCTCAGTGAGTTCTGTGAATCCTTTTGGTGAATTGCCAAAACTGAGGGTGATCTAGGGAACTCCTGAAGTCTGCAGGTGATGTCAGAAATGAGAGTGGTCTTGTGGACTGTTTCCTAACTTTGTTAATGGAAAAAAATTGTCTGTCCGAAACCCTGTTCTATTCGGTGAGGTGCTCTTTTGGAAAGTGTCTTGGTCCCTGATATGAAGAAATTTGTAGGAGGCAGCCCTGACAATGTAACTAATATATTTCATTTTCTACAGTGCACCTGATTCATGCTTCTAACGTGTAAATCTCTATACATATTTTATATATACATGTACATCTACATATAAATATGATTGCTTATTTAATGATCTTTCCTCCCAGACTGTGAACTCCAGAAACCAATAATCTTGTCTCTCTCTTAACCATTCATAGGTCTTTATTCATTTTCTGTTCAAATTTGATGGATTTAATAATTGGTTAATTGATTTAACCATTCAGTGAATATTTATTGAGTGTTGGTTCTATAATAGGTACTTTCCCACATGCAGTGGGTCCAACAGTAAAAAGTTCAAATTAGACCAAAGTCTCTATTCTCATGGTTTTTACAATCTATTAGAAGAATCTATAAACAAAATAAATAATTAAAATACATAGTTTCTCAAAGAGGGGCAAATGCTGTTGAGAAAAATAAAGAAGAGAAGGGAGGGACAGGAGTGATACATTTAGGGCTGTGGTTTAGTAGTCAAGAAGGGTCTCATTTATAAGGTAATGTTTCAGCAAATAACCTGAAGTGTATAAGCAATATGTCAGTGCTCAGAGATAGACAAAGCCATGTGAAAACAAGAGGAAAACATTTTCAGGTGGGAGACTTGTCAGAATAAATTCCCAGATGATGCCAGTGCTACTAGAGTTGACTGGTAGAAAGGGAAAAAGAAATTATAGAAGGCAATATTAGGTAAAATTTAGTGCAGATCATGTAAGGCCCTATTATGTCAGTGGAAGAACTTTGACTTCAATTCTGAGTGAACATAGATTGTCATGTAATGGTTTTGAGCTGAGGAGTGTCATTTACACAAGTAATATTTTGAAAAGATCACTCTGGCTCCTGTACTGAGCACAGATTATGTGAATGCCAAAGGTGAGAATAGAAAGTGCAGTCAAGAAACATGGAGAGGGGTACCTGGGTGGCCCAGATGGTTAAGCATCTGCCTTTGGCTCAGGTCATGATCTCCAGGTCCTGGGATCGAGGCCCACATCAGGTTCCCAGATCAGTGGAGAGTCTTCTTCTCCCTCTCCCTTTGCCTCTTCCACTGCTTGTGCTCTCTCTGTCTTTCTCAAATGAATAAATAAAATCTAAAAAAAAAAAAAAAGGAAAGAAAGAAAGAAAGAAACTTATGGAGAAATTCAGGAGAGAGATGATGGTGGCTTGGGCCATGGAATGATGGTGGTGGCAGTGAGAAGTAAAAATGATTCTAGATGGATTCTGAAGGCAGAGCTCACAGAATTTGCTGATGGGTTAGATGTTGGGTAAGAGAGAGAAAAGTCAATGGTGATCCTAAGGTTCGTGTCTCAAGTAACATTTAGGATGGAATTGTCCTATGTCCAAATGTAGAAGTCGACATGGTTTCAGATTTTTTGTTTGTTTGAGAGGAAGAGGAGGAAAAGAGAGGAAGTTTAATTTAGACATTCCAATGGCATATCTAAGAAAGTAGTTCTAGGTGCTAGTGATAGCATTTAAGCTTGTCAAGAATAAACAACAAGACATAAGTTTCATCAGGCTTCACCTTTTTTACTCTTACATCATCATTGTCTTGCAATAGTGCATTGCTATTGAGTGCTCAATAAATATTCAAGACACGAAGAAACAAATGTTTTTCTATGAACATCTAAGATCCTGCCATGATTCTGCCTCTACGGGAGCTACGCAGTAATAGTACTGGAGGATAGGGCCAGGAATTTCCTTAGAATGAAACTTCTGATATTAGTAATATCTGACCTCTATCCACTGAGCAACTTGCTTCCTGTAACATGTTTGATTTTGAGCAGTGATATTCTTGTGAGACATCTAGGGTGTTAGTCAGAAAGCAGACCTCCCAGTAAGTAAATGAGTTAAGTTGAATGTACTTCAGTTTCATCTAGTAGAATACCAGGTGATTTTTGTGTAAAAACAACTCATTTTTCACAATTGATATTCAAGTTTTCCTGACAAAAAAATTGGCCAAGTACTTTGGCTACTTCTGAAGACCACTTCTGGAGAGAGGAAGTTTGTTTTCCTGTTGCTCTGACAGGAAGAGGCAAAATACAATACCCAATTATTAGGACATAAGCTAAAAATGATGACTAAGTCAGTATATGGTGCGCTTTAAAGTTACATATTTATGTATACAAAGTTATGTGGGTGTTTACGTGTGTGTGTCTACATGCTGAGTTTGCAACACTAAACAAATCTCTTAAGGGTTGCTGGCAAATCAATTTCACAACATTGATATGGCAGGTGAAACCGTGGGCTATCAGATGGGACCCAGACCCCGCCACTCACCAGTAGATGACACAGGACACATTGTATTCTTGCTAAGCCTCAGATCTTTATTTCTAAGAAGGTAATGAGCATTTAGCTCATGGAGCCATTTCAAAATGTGCATGAATTTATATCCATTAGAGGCTTTATGTACAGTGGCTGGCACCTAAAAACAGTTACCACATAGTACTTATTATTGTTAATACTATTGTGTAGGCAGTTTTGTATCTTTCTGGTCTTTACTTGGACTTATATCATTTTAACCCTCCTTGTCACTGAATAGTCTTTATAGGTAACATTTAAAATACTGTTTGCGATATGCCTGGTGTTCAGTTATTTCAGTATTCAAGGCTATTTTTAAAAATTAATATACTGGTCTGTTTTTATTTTTAACATTATGTCACCATGGCATTTAAAATATCTGAAATCTGTATCATTATTTTATTCAAATGAAAATTACTGACTTTATGATATGATTAATGTGAAAGACAAATCAACTACTAATCTCTAAGCCTAGATAGTTCTGTGCCAGTGAATCTAAATAGGCAAATGGGTTGTGATTTTGCAACTCTTTTTCAAGAACTATTCTTACTCTACTTCAAAGACATTACAAATAAATGAAATACAAACATAACAGTATTGAAATTGTTATATAGTTAAGTCTGCCTCAAAATTTCCAATTATTCATGATAAAGTTTATAAAAGGACAAACCAAGAAATTGTTCACTGTACCAAAAACAAAATATATACCTTGTCATCAATAAAAAGTTTGATAGAGCCAGAAAAAAAAAAAACAACCCTCTGAAATCTTATTTTAAATGGTTTTCTTAAAGTTATCAACTATGGATTATATTATTTGAAGATGAAAGATTTAGAATAAAGTCTTTGGACTTCTTCTATAGCCTGTCTCTGCATCATTGTGTTGACCTGTATAGAGCCCGAATGAGCTTATTCAGCAACAGGGAACAATCTACACAAAAATATACTCATGAGTTAACATTGACAATATTGACACTTTGTAAAAACAACGCTTTTTCAAAAGAGATCAAATATCATTTTGCTTTAGATATTTCAAAATAACTCTTTTTTACACCGAAAACACTTTATTATGTTAATGAATATTTGAATAGAAAATATAAATTTACAATTCTACTCCATGACTTACAAAGCAGTTATAATTTATTGCATTTGATATGTATCATATATTTGCTCTTAATTTATTTTATGTTTTATTTTTTTTTCTAAAAACAAAGGTACTTATATCAGCACTTGAAATTAACCAAAAAAATACCAAAATACCCATTTTGCTCTGCTATTACTATCACTAATTTTATAGGACCGTATAACATTGGCCAGTTGCAGCATGGTTTCTTTAATTATTTCCTTCCTGTCGAGTTTTTAAATTGTTTCCAGTATTTGAATGCTACAAAGTGGCTGTAAATACCTTCTGCATAAAATTTATCAAAATCTAAGGGTGTTTCTTTCTGGGTGTTTTTTGTTGTTGTTGTTGTTTTTTTTTAATATACATGAAGAATGGGAACTGCTTAGTCAAAAAGTAATAACACTTTGAAGGCTGTTGATAAACACTAAGACATTGCTCTCCAAATCAGTTTAAGTTCTTGTTTTTGTTTTGTTGGTTTGTTTAACTAATTAACAATTGCAGGGAATTTGCAGTACTAGGCCACCTTTGTTCAAGGCATTCTAGGCATTGTTGTTACAACAATATTCCCTTAAGAAACTTTCATAATGGGCACCAATGAGTAAGCCTAGGCTAGGACTCAGAATTACCTGTCTGCAGCCTGCACCAGACTGGGTATGTCCCTGAGGGAACTTGCTGCCTACTGTGGGGCGCTCTACATAAAAAAGCAACACAGAGGCAGACTGTAAGAATCAAAGTAGAGAAATAAAGTCAAGGATGTAGAGAATGAAGAAGTTAAATTTCATTAACAATCAGAAAGCACAGGAAATGGTGGTCCCCATTACAAGTGTGCACTCAGAATGTGGAAAGACCTTTAGATTATTCTTACTTTGTTCCTTATTAGACCTACATATTGAGTCTCTATTTTTAATAACTGGAAAGTGTACCTCAAATTTGTCTTCATGTCCTCCCCCAAATTTATTTTTTGATCAATCTTATTAACTTCAACACATTCTTAAGATAATATGAATTGTAAAATAAAAGGTCATGCACAATCAGTGTTGATGTATAGCAAAAGACAATGTGCTTGATAAAAACTGCAGAGACTTCTTGTAAAGATCTAAATGTTACCTTTTTTTTTTACTTTCATATGAAAAACCACCAATGCCAGCAAGCTAACATTATCATAATTGCATTTGAGAGGAAAACCAGAACTGACAATTTTACTAATAACGCTATTAGTTCTAAGTATTTCACTTAAGATGTCAACTACTTGGAAATCAAAAGTCTTTATCGATAAGCCACATTTGCTTCACTCAAAGCCGAGGATTGTGTTACAAAAACACTGTGTGATAGTTATAAATTAATAAAAATTCCCATTATCACTTACAGCATGCTGGGATTTTTTTTATGTTACTCTGATAAATACCATCTTATTTTTTAATGACTGTCTTCATAATCTATAAATGCCACCAGGTCAACACTCTAGAAATGTTTCAGCAATCCTTTGATTGAGCAAAATCCTTATGGATTTCTTTGAAATCTTGAAGGTTTGGATTATTTTTAATAGACTAAGAGAAACACTCAAAGGATAAAGTCACAGACAGTTAAATCACTTGGATTTAGACTTGCCACACTGAGGTAGTTTCATGTAGCATTCATTTTTAATCAAGGAGGATCTCTTTAATTTAATTTACAACTTGAGGATCTATTACAATAAACCCAACATGCTCAAAGAATTAGATTAAGAGAGATATAACAGTGAAGTTAATATCCCATCATAAATATTGAGAAAACACTTAATTTGCTCTAACTTTGTTTTAATTTCTGGACTCAATAAGTTAGTGGAAAAAACTAATATGAAAATAAAGATTCTAATTTTGAATATTTTTGTTGTCCTTAGGTATGAAAAAAAGTTATAATTTCAAATTTGCTTTGTGTCTGTAGAAATAAGTATACATACATGCACATATATCATATAGACATGTATACATATCTGTTGGGGTCAGGAGAGAGAGAGGGGAGAACCATTCAAAATGACCGACACCTAAGATGGCCGCGGTTCCCGCCATCACCCTCCTGCGACAACGACCACGTCAGACCTGGGAAACAAACTCAAAGGGGAGACCAAAACCTTTCCGACGAACCAATGAGGAACCCCGCAGCTGAATTCGGCCCTTATTAGGAAAACTCGACAAGGTCTCAGTACCTCCTCTTGGGACTTCCCAAGCAGAACCCCATATAAGCCCCTACCTCTTTGCTTCACTCGCAACTTCCTGACTCTCTTTCCTCCGGAGTCACGGAACCTCACCCGAGGGTGCTTGCAATAAAGCCGGTCCTCGAATGCTCGCTTGCCTTGGTGCCTTTATTCCATTCAATCGGTCCGCGATCAAACCTAACAATATCTATATATATATTCATATGTGTGTGTGTGTGTGTGTGTGTGTTTATATGTGTATTTAATTCCCTAACCTGTAGTTCAGGGACCCCTGGCTTACCCTAGTGTTACTCCTGACTCCCTGTGCTGCCATTCTCTGATCATTACAGCTGGCAGTCAAAAGCAAATTAGGGAGAGGCCCAGCATTATGTTGGTACAAAGAAAACACTTGCAGACTGTGCTGGCAGCCATGCTTTTGTCCTGATATCCCAAAACTGTCCTCATCCCCAGCTCTCTCAAATCCAACGTCGATAGTTCTGAAAACATTGTCAGTTGGGATTAGGTTTATTTATGCTTAAGAGTAAATCCCAAAACAACAATGGTTCAAATAAGAGAGGAGGTTATGTTTCTCACATTAAAGACTGGGAGCCGCCAATTTGGCCAGGGGAGGTGGCCTTGGCTCTGCAGTCCTCAGGGATCACTGGTTTATCGCTCCACCATTGCCAGGCTGTAGCTCTTTCTCCCAGACCAAGGTAACTGCTAGCATTCCGATTTTGACCACTGGTTCTTAAGCAGCAAGATAGAAGAAGTGGGGAGTAAAAATAAGTCTATTAAAGAAGGTTTCTACAAACAAAATCCAAAGCTGTGCTTATACCTCAATAGTCAGAAATCACAAACCTATCCCCCTGAAACAAATAATACATTATATGTTAGTTTTACAAAACAAAATAAAAAAAGAAACAACAATGTAAAAGTGATGCTTTCCTTTAGTTACATGTACATAAGTACCCAGTTATACAAAACTCAAGAATTTGGAGGAAAAAAAAGACAATTTAGTATAATTTTTTAAAAAAGTAGTTAGAACTTAGTCTCAACAATACCAACAGCAAGATAGCTAGAAAATGCACATGTTTATTTTGGTAGGCCAAATTCACAGCTTCAAGTACGAGGTACCATTATTAGGAAGAATAGAAGAAAATTCTCTGTTAGGGAGGCAACCAGCAATCCCGGCCACACCCTCATGACAGTTCACATTCTTGTACCACTGCTGACATTTATTTCTTGGACTTAAATGTTTGATTTATCCCTGCTTAACCAAAAAACCTGAGAGTCTCTGATGTTAGCCAATTTGTACCTAATTTCAGATTATTTGGCTTCCAGGAGTCTGTTACCCTCTTTTTAGGTATTTTCTTAGGGTTATCTACTTAGGGTTATTTGTAAGAGGGGAGAACAGAGGGCCAAGTCCCCTTCACTAAATTCCAACCCCCCAGTATGTCCCGCAAAGCAAGGTATCCACAAGCTCATGCTCATTAATAAACAAGAAGGCGTCCGTCCTCCCCAGGAGAGGTCTTCTGGTCTAGGCCTCTCTGCTGTACATGAAGTATAGACATACCTTCCCGGGGGTAGGGCCCTGCTTTCCTTTTTGGTGGGGTGAGTAGGACAACGATCCTTTCAGTTGTGGAGAAAGAAATTATCGGTTAATTTGGTTGATCGGAAGTCTGAATTTTGATATCAGCTGTTGACAAGAGTTGTCTAGGAAAGTACCTAGGCACCTTGTGGTCCTGTGGGAAGCCAGGTTAGATACTGATGAAGAAAGCAAAGGGGCATCTTCAAGTCCAAGCTAGCTCATTATCCAGGAAACCCAGAATTAACCTGTAGGATGATTTAGGGGTATTTCTGTTTGTCATGCTACAATTTTGAACCTCAGTGTCACAGAGAATAAGACCTATAGTAGGCACTCAACAATTTGTTCGTCAGAGAATTAATGAATGAATAGAAGTTATCTAATGTTACATGTGAAAGCAGCATTGAGAAATACATTAATATCTAAATTATTTGTTATTTTCGTTAAAGGGGGGGAAAAGTCACCTTTATGTAGATATTCTAACCTGTCAGTATGTGTTTTCTCTTGAAAGGTCTAAGCTTTCTACAATGTAACCAAGGGAAATGCAGAGTGAGCTCTACTGGAATAATGCTAAGAGCCTTTATCTTAGGAATTGCTTATCAGAATGGAAGCTTGTTCCATTCTTTTCTTTTTAGCTCACTATATTTCTTTCAATCTGATCCAATCATCTAATTAGAATAGTTTCTTTTAATCAAAAAGGAAAAAAATATTCTCTATAAAACAGTGTCTCTGAGGATTAGAGAAATAAATGGGCCATTGCAACTGGTTTGAAGGCTCATGGAAGAAAGGAAAGCTTGGCATGGCCACTGCTGGGTTTCCTGTCCTGGTGTAGAGATCAGGCCAAGTAGACGAAGCAATTCTTTGGCTTTAGAAGATAAAGAAGTTTGACATCCCTTGGGCATATGAATCCACTGGAAGCCAATAAGGGTGGAACTGTAATAAATATGAACCGGAACTCGGTTTCCAGATCTAACAGGGCACTTCCAAAATATATGGTACTCTATTGTTCCTAGTATCTTAGTCCATTATCGGACCCATCGTATAGCCGATTGCTTTTATTGGGTAAAATTTGGAGATGATTCACAGCTAGATTGATTTGATATTTTATTAACAGATTACTGGGTAGAGAGAATATACATTAAAAGTTATATCTGGAGAAGTTATTTTATCATAGTTTTAACCTCTTCAGTGTTATGTAGCACTCAACATGAACCAGGAAACTAGGTTTTAAGGATTCTGATAAGAGATTATTTTGACCTGATATCTTTCAGTACGTATTTTGCACAGTGAAAGTATCACACTTTAAATTCAAGGAGAACTCTTTGTTAAGGTCGGACATTTTATGATGACAGAGGTATAAAATTAATCCATTTTGTTGACAGCCTTACAAGTCCTCTAGGAAAAAATAAAACAAAAAGAAAAAGCCATTCTACTGACAAGGATAGTAGGGAAATGGAATAAAATTAGTATATTTACAGGACAACCTCTAAGACCATAATCATATGGTTCCTCTCTAATGCTATAGTAATGGACCACCGGACACTGTAAACAAGACATTTCACTTAACTATTATACACATCAACCTTAACAATCTTAGCACTGAACGTATAAACAATGCATATTGATTTCAGCCTTCACAAACCAAAAGAGGCAGTCAAGAGAGGATTCACAATTTTAAAGTGATATGCATTATATAAAGTTTTCAAAAGTACTCTCTTACATGTACAAATAAAACTTTTTTTATCCTCATAAATATGAGGGAAATGAGGGACATATTAAGAAGTTTCATTGCTAATAATAGAATACTGATATTATTAAAGGTAAAATGAAGAATAATTATAAAAAGGAAACCTCGTCAATAGTAGAAAATAATAGAGAAATAAAAAACTACTTAGGAAAGTGTTCAATATGTAGCTTTTTTTTTTTTTAAGAGAGAAAGTTCCTTCATGAAGGAAAATGGTAGCTGCTTACATCAGAACCTTATTTATATCTTCTGATCTAATTAGACAAAATGAGAAAACACTAAAATAAAATCTCAACCTCAGGATAAAAGTGTCGATTATGTTGATAATAATTTAACCACAACTTCTATCTTTCACAGCTAAGCAATTTCACACCTGAACAATCTTTTTATAATTATAGTTTAGAATTCTTTTCATTGCAAATATATGTATTTATATTAAGAAAGTCACTTATAAATACCTGAATATCTCCTAATGAAAAAAAAAAACAGCTTTTCATTTGTCCAGTGTTCTGGGCTCATTAATTATCTTTGTTACAAAAATAAAATAATATGAGAATTTTCTCCACATCATTATTCTTTGTGCCTTATCAAACTTTGTTTACATTTCGCAAACAAGATTCCCTATCAAAAGACATTATTTCTAATACATTTTCCCTCTCCAGAAATTAATTCATATAAAGAAAGGTTTTTAGCATCACCACCAAAACTGATCATTGTTTTAGATTTTCATCATTTTCTTGTAAGTCATTGAATAAAACAAATATATCTATATAATGTGATATGACAAAGAAATCTATTTTAAAATATCAATTAAAAATGTCATTGTTAATAGAAAAAATAGTAGTATTACTTGGTAAAATTAAATTTAGAAAATTAACAACCACTTGAGAATTTTGGGGGGACCCTAGCTAGCTCAGTCAGTACAGCTTGAGACTCTTCATCTCAGGGTTGAGTTTGAGTCCCACATTGGATGTAGAAATTCCTTAAAAAAAAAAAAATTAAAATATAAAAAAATTTTGGAAGAGAAAGTAATGCCATTAGCTTGTGAATAAATTTTAGACACATGAGAACTAAACTCTGTATTTTAGGCCTTGTTTAACAATGTTAATTCATGGGTTATGTATCCATGATACCTTTTTGTCATCATGACTTTCAGGGGAGTATATAGTTACCTTTAACTTTGTCTAATTATTTCTGTTTAACTAACATTATATTAGCCATTGGTTGAAGATAGTACTATTTTTATTCATTTATGGCTATAGATAGAAATATGGTGAAAACTCATGACATGATATGCACCTTTAATAAAAAAATTTTTTAAATGAGATAAATTTAAATGATAAGCTAATGAATTTTACTTAGAGTTTGAAATAGCTCTCTTTTTTAAACCCATCCTTTCTCATAGAAGGCTATTAATAAAACAGATTATAATAAGAAAGTTAAATCTTGTCTGAGATTAAAGATGTGTGACAAAGTAGAAAGTAAAGAGTAAGAATAAAAAGATAATTCTCAAAGTGGTAGGAAGTTAATAATGATGTTCCCTGGAGATTTGAACAAGAGACTTGTATCTTCAATAGGCATATTAATAATAATGGATGATCTTGAGTAACAAGCAGGTAAAATATGCTGACAGCACATAATTACAATATTTAATTTTCCTAAAAAAATTGAGCAGCTGTGGAGAATTGTAAAAAGGTATAATAAACTAGTGATCGAAGAACACAAAGTAAATGAAATGTAATGGAAAGTACGATGTATTACATACCTAAAGAAATAATTTAAATTACTTGCACATCCTGATGGATTCTGTAACTTCTTAGGATATCATTTTGGACAACCCAATGGAGAAGATCAATCAACTATGGATAAATCAATGTTACAACATGTTAAAAGCATAGCTAAAAAGTGTAGCAATATTAAATAGAAGATAATTTTAGCATGATTTCTATTTTTAAAATGTCACCTTTTAAGAAAAATAGTGTCAGTTTAATATTTTTATAATATGGAAAATGTACAAAGACAAATACATTAATAAAATATTTAGAGGTCAGTTTCAGTGAAAACGATTAGTATAATACACTTGTTTTCCTTCCTTTTTTTTTTTTTTTTAATTAATGCCTTGCCTAAAAATATTAGCTCCTAAGTGTTGGTGATAACACATAAATTTATAAATCTTTATGAACAGGAATCATAAAAAAGAAACAGGGATATTTGCAAATGTGAAACAGAATAATGAAAGGATTTAGTGAGTTTTCTGAAGGTCACAAAACAATTGAATGACCAGGCTGGGAAGGAACTCAGGTTTCCTCCCTTCCAGTCAACATCAAAAATTACCAGATGCTTTTTGCACCCTCTTCCACTAAAAAAATTAGTAGCATAAAGCCAGTCAAGTGCTGCTATTCAGAGCTTTGGAAACTCAATTT
This sequence comes from Mellivora capensis, assembly GCA_004024625.1. Taxonomy (NCBI): domain Eukaryota; kingdom Metazoa; phylum Chordata; class Mammalia; order Carnivora; family Mustelidae; genus Mellivora; species Mellivora capensis. The sequence goes on along the minus strand of PISX010004121.1, from coordinate 28,198 downwards.
AAATCTTTCTTTTAAATACTAACTTGAGTTTTATAATGATGGGGTTAAGTTATTAAAATGTCTAAGTGGAAATATATATTAAAACATTAAAATTAATATTTCATATAAAATGTTGACAGAAATTAAATAGAGTCAGTATGGATTAGAGAGACACAGTTTTCCAGAAACCTGAGTTTGAAAATTATACCATCTCTCTACTGATTATTTAAGATCATCAGTTTAACAGCAGACAAAATGCCGTAGTTCCGTCCTGTTTGAGAACCATTAATTACTCTACACATAACTAAGGGTTTTCTGGCCTTTCTTTAAATATAAATTCAAGATATTTAGATTATACTGCAATACGTAAAGTGTACCTGGAAACCTAAAAGATTTTCAAGATAAACAATTTCTAGTTAATCTCCCAAAATAAAGATTTTCATTTGTGATGAATTTTACTGTGCATTGTTCTAGACATTTAAGAATTTATTCATTCATTTAATGAGCACATATTTTTATTACATTCCTATCATTCTCAAATCACCTTGTGAGGTGTCATGGAAGGAACATTAAAAAGAAGCTAAACTATGTTTCTTACTTTCAAGTTTTAAGATGCCAGGTTAAGAACCCTATCTGAGAAGTCTGCCTGGTGAAAATCAATCATGACCTATTCCTGGAAGCTCCCTTACAGTGGGGGGGCCGATGTCGCATTTTGGTAAAGTTTTTCTTGGTTTTAACATTGCATATGTTTTGCCATTTGATTACTCTTCCCATCCTTACACATAACTCAATTTTCCCTTTTTTACCTTTTCATAGTCCTTTTGCCAAGTATATGTTGTTAATGCTGGGACTAACTAAAAACTAACCTGTGGTGGAAAAATCTGTTCCGTAAATTATAATCCTACTGAGAATCCTGTGGGAACAGAGATAATATGAAAGAATGAGGAACTACCTAAATTAACAAATTAGTGAAAAAGTCTCCTTAAATTGAGAAAGGTCAAGTGACATTTAATGATAATACCTAGAGTATCATCATAGTACTGGTCAAGTACTTTGCATCCAATCACACTGTTAACCCATAAGGGAGGAATTAGAAAATGTCACAGAGACCTCATGAGTGAGGTCTATAAGCAGCACACGTTCTTCATCCCAGTCTCTGTGGGCATCATAAATACATCTTTGGAGAAGGTTTTTATTTCAATTGTGCATTAATTGCCTACATTTTGAAGTGGTAAGTAGTAAAAAGTATGGAATGCCTGACAGTTCTGGCATGTATATGAATGATCTTAACAATGGTGATCTAATGTGGCATACGTTGTTATTTCCATGTTATAAAGGGTGAGCTGTTCCCAAAAGAGGTTAAAGAATCTACTGATGATAAAAGGTAGAGCTAAACCCAGGTCTTCATAGTGAATACTTTCCTACGCAAACTTTAATCTGACCAAGAACCTTTCAAGGAAATCCTGTTAAATTTGGCACTTCATGGACAAACCCAAGCTACAACTAATCATGAATTTGCAGAATGAGGGTTCATCCTAATAATGTATTAAAACTAATTGGGTAGACAGTGTAAGATGACTTAACTTCCATGATGTTACACTTAGGCCAAAATCAAACTCTAAGTTTAAAATTTTATCAATCATCTTCACTTGGATACCACTGAGACATGTCTAACTTTTAAAAATATAACAATTACTTAAGGTCTGTATTTCCTTGAGAATATTTCTTTAAAATATGCTTTTCTCTCACCATTAAAATATTTGCTTGGATTGAAAATTATAAATGCTTCGTTTTCAGTAATGTAAAGACAATGGGTCTAAAATTACTCAATTGTCTTCCTTAAGAAAATAGACTACTTCAAATAAATTTCTAAGTAATTTTTACTTTTACAAAGGACAGTCTTAAATTGTATCATTAAACACTTCATGCTCACCTTTATTCTCTCCTATATTTTCTTGATAGAAATATATGAATAAAATTTTGCTTTTTATAAAAATACACAAACAAAAGGAAAGTTTGGAAAATATGTTTTAAATTGAATTTTAACTCACTTTTGTTAATTTTAAAATGATACACAGAAAAGAATGATATTATATGTATATGTACATGTACATATTATATGTATATATGTGTGTGTATATATATATTTTTTAATTGCCCATCTTCTATTATCTTAAGCATAAAGAACAAGCATGTGTGGCTGATATGTGGTATAACCTACTTTAAGGCAAAGAATTTAAAAGTAGATACTGTGTTTCAATTTATAATTTGTTTTGGAAAATAATGTTTTTTCATTATTGCCTTTTGAATGTTGAGTATGTTCAATGACTCCATATGATGAATATATGCCATGACTTTGGGAAAACTAGCTTCATAAATAGAATCAGGTCATTGGAACACCTCAAATTTTATAAGACTGATTTTATTACTTTTTTCTCTTCAAAGCACCCCTTATCCTATTGTTCCTATTTTGTGAATGGTTCCAACCTTCCTCTACTCATACAACTTGAAAACCTTTACACTCTCAATTTCAAACATGTCTCTCAACCCGAACAAGTCAATCAGACATCAATTTGTCTTTAATCCTTTTTGGACTCCGTCCTTTTTTTTTTTTTTTTAAATCCAAATACCCCTACCTTTGTTCAAACATTTGTAGTCTATTTCCTGAACTATTCTGGCTTCCCTGTCTTTGATGTCTCCTTAATATCCTTCATTCCAACTGCTGCCAGAGTTTTTTCACTGAATCACTGTCTAGTTCAAAAAAAAAGTAATCTTTAAAGGAAAACCAATTAACAACAATAAAATTCCAAACTTATTTTTCATGGCACTTAGGACATTTAAATCACCTTTACAGACTCCCTGAACAGCAATACCTGAACAACTGGTGAGTGCTCCTATTTGCAACACTCTTCTGAGCAGGGCGCTTCTAAGAGCAATGACTGAGGAGCAAAACAGACTGAGTTTGAAACAATCCAGTCACGTTGACTAGCTGTGTGACTCTGGGCAAGTCACATACCACATCTGTTCTTCATTTCCTTCATGGGTTGTGGTACCACTCTCAGGAGTTCTTTGTGGGAATTAAGTTAAGTTAACAGGGGTATAGGGAAATGCAGAGGAGAGCCAGGGAGCTATGTCTATACTAGAGTCTGGTATCATTGTGACTTGTGCCACTGTGACCAGATTTCGTTACTGCCCCACTGAGGGCCATGACTTGTTCATCTCTGTGAGTGCACTCTCCATACAAAGCAGATTCTCCATAGATGTTTGTCAAATTATACAGAATGTACATGAAACATAAAAAAAGTGTGCCCCACTGTTTAAAGGGAAAATCACTTGTCTCGACCGCACAAACGTCAGTCATTCCTTTTCTTTAAATCAGCTTTCTTGAGGTTGAATCAACTTTATTTCCTCACCATAAAATGCACCAATTTGATGAGTTCTGACAGAGGCACCGTACTTTCAAAACTTGGGCTTTTTGGTTTGCTTGTTTTTCACTCAGTCATTGGAAGCACGATGTGAACCTGTAGACAAGATAGAGTGTACCCTTACTCTGCACTCTGAAACCCTGAGTCCCCACAAGGTGAGGGCCCCATGCTGCCAAGGGCCTTCCCAATGTTTGCCGCCGGGGCTCAGCCTACCTGTGGGCTCAGCCTACCTGTGGACCAAAAAGAACCTGTGGGGTTCTTTTTGGAAAGGTATTAGTAAATAAAAGAATTCTGTCCCCTGGAATTTAGGCTCTAGGAAGTACCCCTAAGCCTTTGCAAATCTGGATACTCTCTCCAGTGGGACACTCTGTGGGCCTCTGCCTTGTTTTGGCTGCCCAGCCCAAAGTTCGAGGGCAGCGCTGCTGCCTGGAGGCAAAGTGAGCCCTCAGAGGGTCAGCCGGAGAGCTGAGGTGGTCCAGAGGCAGGACGTGAGGTCAAGGCGGCTTGGAGGAACCCGCCAGGGGTTGGAGGTGGGGAGGCGGACGTGATCGGCACACTCAGGACCTGACCCGCGCGCCGACACAAAAGAGGCCGGAAAGTGTCCCGGAGGAAGCGGCGCGTCACGGGGGCCGGGGCCGGGACCCTGGCGCGGCCGCCCACGTCTCGGGTACTCGGCCCGCACTGCCAGCCGCACTCCCGCCACCGCCAGCTCCGCGGCCGCCGCCAATGAGACTCCTCCCGCTCCTAGGTGAGTGCTCGCCCGGCCGGGTGCGGCGGGCAGCTGGCCTGCAGGGAGTGGGGCTGCTCCGAGCGCAGCTCGCACGCCCAGGGCCTGGGGCCGGGTTTCTGAGAACTGACGCGCGACTTCTCAGGATGTTCTTCTCCTTGGCCTTTCAACTTTGGAATTCGATATTCAGGACCCAGGGACTAAGTCACCTTTTTATTCCTGAATACAAAACCCCCAAAGTCCCCACAGGCTCAGACTGTGACTTTCTTTTTTTTTTTTTTTTTTCTGATCTCCCTTCAAGAAATTTGGGAAAGCCAAACCAATAACACCCGGGGGAGGCTTCCTGGCATTTTGAGGGGACTGCCAACCCAGACTTTGGGTTCGTTTAAAATACCATTTGGAGGCTGCTGTGCAGAAAGATAAATCACATCTTTGAAGCTGAATTAATTCTGGTTGGGACGGTTTATACGGGACTATGCGAGGCCAGGATTTAGAATGGAAAGTTTAACAATCTCTGGTCCTGATAAGGACAGTGTATCTCAGATGAGTGTTTTTGTGAACACGTAACTTGCAGGATTCCTGATTGTCCCACCTCAGGCAGGCGTGTCTTGAGAAGACAGGGGACAACAATATAAAAACAGGATCGGCCCAGGCTTTTCCTTATCTTTTCCTCACAGCCCCCAGAATACCATTTCCAGCTTTGTTTTCGGTAACTCTGAAATAAAGTCTTGTTCTCTTTTGTGCCTCATTTTGTCGGGTGGGATTGTTAGGGTGTTGGTTTCCGAAAGATCCATCTTTGACCAATATCCTGAGTTTATCTTAAATTCTCCTAATGGGGGGAGGGGGGAGGCATAAACTTTATGATGGGAAAGGCAAAATTAAAAAAAAAAAATCGGTATACAGAAAAAAACCAATAATTTACATTTGTCCTCCTGGATGTTATGGTATGTCGCTCTTCATCTTAAAATTACACAGATTTGAATTTGAAAAGACCCAAGCAATCAATTCATCTTGATTTCTCTACAGAATCATTCCCAGAGGAGGGAAATCGCTTTACAGTCATGCAGTTTCCTTTAAAAAGATCTCACCTGGGAAGTGAAGGGACCAGTGATCTAGGAATGGTGTTTTCTTTATAGAGCTGCACTGTTTACTACATTATAGCTTTGTTGAGATTTACTTGATAAACAGAGATTGAAGAAAGTGCTAATCTCTTTGCCTACTTTCTCTTGTGCTGTTGTTTAGGTAAATACTCCTTTGGGAAATTCTTAAAATCCATTTATCTAGATGGAAAGAAAGAAGGGTTTTGTGTTTATTGTAGTCTAACTCAGCAATGTGAGGGGAAAGCTTTTCTTTTTCTTTTTTTCCTTTCTTTCTTTCTTTTTTCTTAAACATATTTCTCTGTTTTCCTTAGTGGGTTTTTCCACTTTGCTGAATTCTTCCTACGCTCAAAATTGCACCAAGACACCTTGCCTTCCAAATGCAAAATGTGAAATACGGAATGGAGTTGAAGCCTGTTACTGTAACATGGGATTTTCAGGAAACGGTGTCACAATTTGTGAAGGTAAACAATCTTTATTGTTTTCCTCTTTTGGAATTTTTTTGGAAAGATTAAATTCCAATATGATTGGTTCTTCCTTGTCCAGAAGTTAAGTGTTTTACATTCAACTGTTTGAATTCATGCTATTGATTAAAAAAAAAAAACAAAACTTAATTAACTCAATAATAAGTTTGAACTTCCCACTTGAAAATTTATACTTGATTATTGATTTTTGAGGAGTCTATGTATATCTTATTTTTGTGTAACCCTTAAAGATTATCCCCCTTAAAGATTATCCTTGAAGTTAAGCTGGAAAACTAAGTTGCAGAGAGCAGAGTCAATGCTTTCGGGGGCAGGAGAACAGAAAGTTCATGAAGTCCGGGCTATACTGTTAAGTGTTGCCTTCAGGTACCTTCCTTAGTACTTGACTTCCTAAATTTGCAGGCAATATTAAGAGATTCAAGGGTTTTGCCTGTATACCCTGCATAATACCCCAAAGAGAGAGAGAGAGAAAGGGAATTTTGAAAATATATTCTTTCCTGAAAAAGTAGATCTCATTTATAGAACTTGAGGCTACAATCCAGAGCAAGAACAGTGGAAAAGGTCCTGGGAGGGTTCAGTTCAGCCCACCGATTTAATAAACAGAACCCTATCTGATAATCACATTTCAGTGATTTCTTATCTGTGGTTTCTACCAACACTCTTCCTCTTCCCTCAAGTTTCACTCTGTCCTTATTCTCTCTTTCATTTTTAGTAGAATTTAGTTTTAACTGAGTCAATGGAAAAACATTCTGTGTAGCAGAGAGAGAAAGAGGAGGAAAAACAGAAATAAAGAAAGAAAACAGTTCCAAGTCGTATAAATTAGTTTAAAATATAATTAAATGGCAAGTTCAAATTAGAACTGTGTGCTTTATACTCCTAAATGTATTTAAGATAACATGGACTTTTTCTAATTAGGCCAGAATATTGTACATTGTTAATATTGCATGTGTTTGCTTATAGCATAAACAAGTTGTGATTCAATTTGATAGTCTCTTAAAAAAGATTAAATATGCAGTACATAGTAAGACCAAACCTCATCATAATTAGTTTAATGTTTAAAAAATGTAGAGCACAGCTACAGTTGCTTAATGGTGCATTAGATCAGGCGTTTCTGCTTGTACATACAGCCGGGATTTGTAATATACTATTCTACAAGCGCTACAAAATTCTTTCTATAAATAATCTTAGATTTTTATTGTGTATTTAATTGAATGGCATTATGGGAAGTTGATAGTCGAGTGACCTTCAAAATATTGCATCAAACATATTAGTGTGCTTTCCACTAATCATTACAAATTGTGTCATAATACTTCGAAATGGTGTTGCCTTTTTGTTATTTAGATACTTTTCAACTGTCATGATTACCATCATTAACATCCATAATTTTTCACAATTTGGACCTTCAGCAGCTAACCAGATTATAATCATCTTTTTAATGATTTTTTTTTAAATGCCTCTCCCATTATCCAGTACACTTGTTTTCTTTCCCTGCTGCCTAAGTCAATAGTTAGCTGAAGGGCAGAAAATACTTTCTGTTGGAAAAAAAAAAATACTTCAAGATCTTTTGGGCTGTGATTTCTTCTCACACAGAACACAATTTGTAATGGACTTTTTTTTCAAGTTCTTTTTAACCTAAACCCCTTACTTTAAAAATGTTATAAATTCACTTATTTCCATATTCCCTATATGAGGTATATAATGTCCCCTTAAAACTGTTCAAACAATGGTTTCCACCTTTTTTCATCTTTTATTAATTCACTGATAGACTTTTAACATTTTTCTCTGTAAGGATATTTAATATGCTTTTTAGAATTAAAACAATGTGTTCTCAACTGCTGATGACTCTGGGTTATATATTGGGTTTGGAAGAGTCTTGGCTTTCTTCATCTCTAAAGAGATTTCCCACTTTTCCTACCTTTCTCTAAAATTGGTATTAGATCAATAATAACTGAACAGAGTTCTGTTACAGAGGGTGCTTACTTCTTGAGGAATAAAAGTTGCTTTCTTTTTGATCTCATTACTGTCATCTTCCCCATCTCTGTCAAATTCGGTTCCCCCAGAGACCTGCCAAATAAACACTATGGTCATAACCAGACCTCACTAAATGTACTCTGTTCCAAGAACTAGTTTTGAACAAGTCATTTAGAATTTGGATAACCTGATCCCATAGAAGCAAGTTTTAATAGTAGTGATTTTATTTCGCTTAATTATCTATTTTTTAAACAAATATTTATTATTTTTATCATTATCATCATCACCATCACATCGGGATAGCTAATATCTACTGTGCTCTGAGTCTGAGATATTGATTAGCACAACTCCTTCATCTATTATTATTATTATTCTCACTTTATCTATAAAGAAATAGGGTCTTAGAAAGGCCAAGTGAATCACAAATGATGCAACAAATAAGTGGTAGAGCTAAGATTTGAGCCAAAGTCTGTTTCCAGGGACTATACCCTTACTCGTTGTGCTTGAGCGTAAGGTCTCTGCCTAGCAGATACTGCTATGCCCTTGGATTAAGGTAATAAACAAGAAATCAGCCTTGCTTTCAGGATATCTAGGCACAGTTACAGAACTTTACTAACAACTTGATGCAGTGTCATAAAATGTATAAACACAGGTAAATTTGAGGTGTGTAACCAACTGCAGGGAACCTTTCCAGCTGGAGGTGATATTTAGGCTGAGAGCTGAAGAATAAATAGGATTGGTTAAGACTGACAAAGTGACAAAGTCAGGCAAAATGAATCACCCGTAACAAAGGCCTAGAAGCTGAACATGGTGGCGTGTTTGAAGGAGCCCCAAGTATTTCATGCTGGATATGTATCAGAGGGAATATCAGCTAAGGGTCCATGGAAATTGCGTTATGGATGGTATTCTCTTAACAAAGAAGAGCCGTTGGCAAGTATTACGTAGCTGAGTTACATGACAAACTATGTGTCGTAGAAAGACCACACCATTAAGTAGAATAGGAATAAACAAACAAGGGTCAACCTAACCTATAAAAACAATGGTACTTTGTAGAACTCATTATAGTTTATGTCATTTCTACCCAAGATAGCTTAATTTACTGAATAACCTTTTGAAATAAAAAGTACAGATGCTGTCTTTTTTTTTCTTTTTTTAAGATTTTATTTATTTATTTGACAGTCCGAGATCACAAGTAGGCAGAGAGGCAGGCAGGGGCAGGGGGGAAACAGGCTCCCTGCAGAGCAGAGAGCCTGACACGGGGCCCTGGGATCATGACCTGAGCCAAAGGCAGAGGCTTTAATCCACTGAGCCACCCAGGTGCCCCTGGATGCTGTCTTTTATTTACAAACACCATTTTGAGTGGTTATGACTAATTCTGTTGAACTCCACGTTATAGCTTGTTGCATGTGAGAGAAGCAGGACAATGAAAGCTTAAGTGAGTTCCCTAGTGTCCCAAGGCTAAGGTGACAAAGCTAGGACTCAAACCCTAGGGATCTCAACCTTCTCTAGAATACCAAAAATGTCACTATATTACTAACCACCTGACATAATTAGTGTACTACAGGTTTTTAAACCAAATTTGTAAAACAGTATCATTTTAACAGGAATGTATTCATTATTTTCAACAACTTTACTGAGGTATTGACAACAATTTATTTATATACTCATCTTTATGCTGACAATGGGGATATTTTAAGACAAGATGGAGAAGTGTTTGTGTAGAAATTTGGGGGTACAGTTAAAGGCTTCTGAAATTGTTGATGAAATTTTCCTAAAATTTGGGTCATTTTAGTCTTTTAAACATATATTAATGTGGCTACCTCTTATGCTTCTCATAAGGTTGGTTACTTTCTGGGGCACGGTTATAAATCTAGAGAGCAAGACATCCCATTGCCCCTGGGTAATTAGGAAAGTTTTAAAAAGGGGAGGAACGGGACGCCTGGGTGGCTCAGTTGGTTGGACGACTGCCTTCGGCTCAGGTCATGATCCTGGAGACCCGGGATCGAGTCCCGCATCAGGCTCCCAGCTCCACCGGGAGTCTGCTTCTCCCTCTGACCTTCTCCTCGCTCATGCTCTCTCACTGCCTCTCTCTCAAATAAATAAATAAAATCTTTAAAAAGGGGAGGAAGGTTGGAAGAATTGAAAGAATCCTTCTGTACATATGAAACATAATATTGCTTGAGTTGAAATAAACTGAACTAGGAGAGGGGAGAAGCAAGAATAAGGGGAAGGATGCAGTACATTGTGGGTGTGGAAGAGATAGACTATCATACAAGCTCATTAAGTGGTACTGTGTTTTGGGAAGTTTCATGAAGTCAGCATGGGCAGGAGAAAAAAAGTTGCCCCAGGCGAGGCTAGGAAAGGTCAGGAAGGCAGTAATTGACAGCTTGTATGCATGTATAAAAATCTTTCATAGTTTGGGACATGCCTAATATGAACAACATCACAAGCACTTTATAAGAAATAATGAAGTCTCAGTGCCTACAACTCAGGGAGACATACTCTACACTTAAAAAAAACAGCTTTTCATCATTATGAAATAACCATATATATGCCTGTAAAATTTGACTGGAAGGATATCATAATGAACTAGAGAACATTGTGACACTAGTAAATGCAGAGAGAACAATGTCACAATAGCTATCTAAGAGTTACAAAGAAGAAATTGTCTGTGGGTTCAGAATATGGGAGAAATGCTAATTAAAATAAACCACTAGCATGGAAAGCTAGCATGACTCTGCCCAGGCTACAAGATAAGCACTGATTACATGTGATTCTTTTTTCCATAACAGTTTGTTTTTAGTAATAAAGAGGATGTTCATCAAAATGGGCACAACAAAAGTCATCAGAACAGAAGCAAAGCATACAAAATGTGTGTGTGTACATGTGTATCATCAGTTAACACAGATATACTATCTAAACTGCATCCTACAAAAAATAACTGCAGTTTTAAATATTTAACAAAATGACAGTGTGGTAATTTCCATAATAAAGATAGGATCATCAAAACTTAAACGGTACAAGTCCTTTTTTCCTTCTCCTTTTAAAAATAAAATAATAGCTTAAGGGAAGTTTTTATACCGGTTTCTTCTTTTATTTTTCTCTTCCTATATGTTGAAGGAATTTGTCATCTTATGGAATGGATATTTTTTAGGAAATCTCACCTAATTATTATGGTAGAGGCTTTTTTGTTTTGTTTTGTTTTGTTTTGTTTTCCTCTATTGTGTAGCCCCTCTTGTCTACAAAGGAAAGAGGTTGTACTTCTAGTATAAGGAAAAGGACTTCTGGAATTGGCAAAGATACTTTATTTATTTGGAGGAAGTTCATGGAAATCATGTATCCGGGAATGTAAGCCTTGGGTTAATTCAGACTGTCATTTCTTTGGTTACATTTTCCATTCAGTACAAGAAATCCCAAGGAAATATGCACCTCACTTTAAACAAATCTGATACATAACTATCTAGAAATACATCAGAGTTCATACTTATTCAAGTTTGTATCAGTATTTATTTACCTAAGATCATTTGGAGTACGTAAAAGTGCATTTGTTTTACAAGAAAAAATTTGCTTCCTCAAGAATTTTTATTAACATATCACATATGAAGGAAGATGAAACTGTAATGTTATCTACCTTTCTTCCATCTAGCACCTGCCGTTGTTCAAATATTATTTAAATATTACTTAAAAATCAGGAGCCACTTCCTTCTGAGGATTGCAATAAGAAAGGGGGAAAGAAGAAGAGGGAGGAAAATGAAAGAAGGCACAAATAAAAGAAAGTGCTGGTCCCACTTGCTACTTGGATCATTTGAGTTTTGCTAATCAGCTGCAAGCGCTTTGTTTTTGTTTTGTTTTGTTTTGTTTTGTTTTAAGGTTTTATTTATTCAGGGACACTTGGGTGGCTCAGTCGGTTGGTGGGGTGGCTCCAGTCCCACAACAGGCTCCTTGCTGTTCAACCTACTGAGCCACCCACCCACGGAGCACCCTGATCAGCTGCACAGTTTTATATGTAAAGACTTACTGATCTGACTTGATGATGTCATTTCTGCAGACTGTTTCAGAAATCATTTTTTTTAAATCCTCCAGTTTCATGTTTCTCACACAGGATGGTTACAAGAATTAATGAGATAAGAAAGTAAGAAATAGCTTGAGATCTTAAAAGAGGCTTTAATATGAACATACGATTTTGGATTTTGCCAAGTCATCTATGATGGAATATCATGAAAAGTTTTTTTTTCAAATAAAAGTCTCATTTATTCATTTTTTTTCTTTAAAGATTTTATTTATTTATTTGACAGACAGAGATCACAAGTAGGCAGAGAGGCAGGCAGAGAGAGTAGGGCGGGAAGCAGGCTCCCTGCTGAGCAGAAAGCCTGATGGGGGGCTTGATCCCAGAACCAGAGGATCATGACCTGAGCAGAAGACAGAGGCGTTAATCCACTGAACCATCCAGGTGCTCCAAGTCTCATCTATTGTTAATCATTTTTAAATCAGTATTATCTAGGTGGGTTAATTGGATATTTAAAATCAGATAACTAATATCAGCATAGATAATTAAAAATAAACACATCGCTTCTGAGTTCGAATTTCAACAATCAAAAAGAGTTGTTAAAAATTCTGTGTTAAGTCAATTCTAAATAAGACTTACCATCTGTTTTGACATTATTAGAGTGCTGTTATTTTTTTTTCCTAAGTGAAGACTACCATTTTTTATTTTGACTTCAGGCTAAAACATCAGTTCATAAAGTGTATATATACATGTGTGTGTACATTTGTTTTTTGTATATATATGTATGTGTATATATATATATATATATATATATATGCCATGTATTGGCATATAATGTGTGCCGACAATAAGGCATCAATAAAAATTGGATATTGTTTTCCTAGAACTAGTTTCCATTTTGTATGCAAAGTGGACATGGCAGCTGTACCATCTTAAACTTTCTCTTCAGCCATATCTTTAGGAGCTGCTAGGAAATTAAAATTAAATGGAAATTGTGCTCTAAATGTGGAATTTTTCATACATTCTAATCCCCTGTTGCTTTTCAAGAAAAATACTGGTAGAAATAAGAACAAAAGAATAGTAGAGATAGCACCTTCAATACCACAAATTCAGTTACTGAGTCCCAGTTTTTCTACTGTGTTTATTCTAGCTCTGATCTTTCATCAATATTTTAAGATTGCAAACTTTATGTTGCAAAATTGAGGATATTTCCTTTGTTCTGGGATAGCCCCGGTTTGATAGGACATCAGCATACTTCATATCCCTGCTTTTTTCAGAAACAAATTGTCTAGTCTCCTGATTATCCACTTTTCCATTATTTCTCTTCTTCCTTATTTAGTCTTCTTTCATACTTAAATAAATAACTTTCATCTTTACAGTTTATTCACAAAACAGAATAATAGTATTGATGTTGTCTTTAGTGCTTTCTGTGAGCTACGCTACACACTATTCTAAGCACTTTACTTGAATTTATAAATTTAATCCTCATAACAACTCTGAAATAAGAGCTAGTATTATCCTCAATTTATAGATTAAATAATTTTCCAGTGAAAACACATTCAAATTATTGCTTTATATAATTCCCAAACAATTCTGTGAAGTAAGTCTGCAAATAAGGAAACTGAACCTAACTGAGACAAAAATGATGATTTTGTTTGTAGCCCCCCACCTCGAATCTGCTTTTTTTCCCACTACCTTATCAAAGCAATTGATTAAAAAGAAAAATATATGAAGCATGTAAGTTTAAAATACCTTAAATACAGGGAAGTTAAAACAATTTCTTTTTTTTTTTAAAGATTTTATTTATTTGTGTGTGTGTGAGAGAGAGAGAACATGAGAAGGGAGAAGGTCAGAGGGAGAAGCAGACTCCCTACTGAGCAGAGAGCCTGATGTGGGACTTGATCCTGGGACTCTGGGATCATGACCTGAGCTGAAGGCAGTCACTTAACCCACTGAGCCACCCAGGCGCCTGTTAAAATAATTTCTAAGTTTCCCTATCTTAATGAAACTCATCAGATATAACAGATAAAATAGTTGAAACTCATCAGATAGAATAGATAGAATAGTTGAACTCTGTTCATTCACCTCCTTGAAGCCCAGCATACTGACAGTAAAAGGGAGTTGGGCATGAGGACTCTATAAATTAAGAGTGAACGTCTCAAAGCTGAAGCCAGTGCTACAAAAGCAGGTAAACCAGTGTACACAAGAAGGCTGTCTGTGAGAAAAGGGTGCTTTTCCTTGTGGTGATATCCTACTCCCTTCCCAGAAAGGGAGCAGCAATCTACGCAACTGGTGACTGGTTTAGACATTATTTCCCAAAGGTTATGCTGATTGGGCTCTTTATTCCTCATTGGTGTTTGATCCCACATAAAGCCAAGAAAAAAACTCCAAAGGAAACTGGCATCTGCCTGGAAGGAATGGGTGAGAGTAAAAACTGATGTCAGTTTTCTGCCTACTCCTCATCTATGCTACCTGGAAGTACGCTTGGAAATTGTTCTCTTCCCTCCTTCCCCCTCCCCATACAGGGAATTCTGAGCTCTCCTGCACTGAAGAGGTAGTAATGGCTGGCAGGCAGAACCTCGGCCAAGCTACCTGTAATAATCAACATTGTTCTCTAATTAAAAACATGCAGGTCATGCAAGGATAAGCAGTCATTGGAGAAAAGCCAGTTATACAAACACAAAGATGAATAAGTAGAACAATTGGCCTAGAAAATGATACTTTTAGGAAGAAAAAACAAAGAGGTTGAAGGGAAAAGTCTGGTTTATATCTTCAAAGCGATTCTGGAAAAGTTTGCATTCAAATGAAACAGCTAAAATAGGCTTCTATGTACAAAAGAACTATCATACCACAAAACGCTTTCTTCTTCGATGTATTTTAAAACCTCTTTGCTGCTCAATTCCTCATACGCCTGTTTTCTCCTCTTGTTCCTCATTTTATAGCAAGAGGCATCAAGACAATAGGCTGGTAAGGTTGTCAGTAATACAAACCAATGCTTACAAATCACTAAAATCTCCATCCTGGGTTTCCTCTCCTGCCGCATGGAACAGGGAAGCTTCAAATATGAAAATTATTAACAAATCAGGACTCCTTCGTCAAGACATTCTGAGCTGATGGGCTCAGCATTTTCACCCTTTTTATAACACAATTTCACCCTTTTGTCATCTTTTCCTTTATCTGTGCCAAGACCTCTCCCAAATTCTTTCCATGCTTTATCTCAAAAGTGAAACAAGGTAGCTAATGGGTTTTCCAATCCTAATTGTGTGATTTATCTGTGGTTTTCACATTATAATGTCATTAATATGGTGCCCATAACAGTCTCCCCAGGTTGTCTGTTTTCCCAAGTGATTTCCTAAATTCACGGGCTAATACTTTTGATGGTTCCTGCTAAGCACACCAAATGTATTTTTCTCCTCCAATAAAGTAAAGTTATCGGTTGATCAATATTATTCCCAAATTGAGTTGATAATGTACAGTTGAAGGGCTGAAAAATAATATCCAACGAACTGCAGGACTAAAAAGCTCAGATGAAAAATATAAGAACAAAACTAACAGGTCAGACACAGAGAACCTGATAGCCATTTAATGTAAGTCTAACTGAAGAAAAGATCGGACAAGATTTAGCAGAGGAAATAATAAAAGATCTGACAATTTCCCAGAACTTAAGATGTGAATCTTCAATTAAAACAGCCCTCTAATTCCCTCCTATTTTCTACTAAATATATTTGTGCCTTCACTTCTCAGTTTATGCTCCCGGAACACCCACTGATTGATTCCCTGCTATAAGAGAGGAGTATAGTTTACCTCAGAACCCGTCACTTTTATTTATACATTCAAGTTATTACCTTTATGCCCTTAAATAATAATGGAATATACTGACTGTCAAATAAATAAATAAAATCTAAAAAAAAAATTTAAAAAATAATTTCCAAACCATAATCTTATTTTTCAAGTTCCCATTATTAGATCCTTATATTCCAGGAGCTAAGACCCAGCCCTATAAATTAGAGCTTTCCTAGTATGCCATGCCCTAGTAACTAGATTCTCTGATATAAATTCTTTTTTTTTTTAAGATTTTATTTATTTATTTGACAGACAGAGATTACAAGTAGGCAAGAGAGGCAGGCAGGGAGAGAGAGGAGGAAGCAGGCTCTCCGCGGAGCAGAGAGCCCGATGTGGGGCTCTATCCCAGGACCCTGGGATCATGACCTGGGCCGAAAGCAGAGGCTTTAACCCACTGAACCACCCAGGTGCCCCTCTGATGTAAATTCTAATATTGTTGTGCCAAGGTCTCCAAACTTGTATAAATATGCTAGTCCTGTCAGCTGGGATTCTCACAATGAGTCACAAAGTGTATCTGAGACTGTTTCTCTGTGAAATGAGAACCCCCCCCCTTTGTTTCAGGGCTGAAAAGTAAGCCATTAAATATAATCAGCAAGACCACTACTGTATCAGAGTCATTTGAATCATTAAAAACAAACAAGGAGGCTATAAAATCTTGATTTTTGTATTAGCCTTCCTATTGGAGAGGTTTAGTTACTGTTAGATGCTGTTGAGTGTCACCCCTTTGAGTAAGATGGTGTACACATCCATTTTATGGGGAAGAGGGTTGTAACCCATGTGCTTTTATGATCAACATTTAACTAACATCTAGAACAAAATGCTACAAATGAAACTGGTCCTTGTGTTGCAATTCCAAAAAGAACATGGATGGCTGCATATTTATGAATATGTGATGAGCCAGGGATGGTGAGAATGGAAGTGACTAGAGGGCCAGTCCTGTCGGTTGGAAACCTGGAGCCAAATATCTTCCTTCTAAGGGTTACCTGTATTTACAGGCATCAAAATGGCTTTGGGTCGGGCTCAGTAAATGGGACAGGATAATCAATAATGTATACACTCAGGGGAGAAACTGGACACTTTCCATGTTGGAAATATAAGCTGGGACTCATTGTGTATGAAAGATACAGTACATGTTGCTCTCTTTGCAGGGTTTTCTCATCTCTATTAAGAATAATTGCTTATTTTTTCATGTTCTCTTTATAATTTCTTTTTATTTTTGTGTTAATATATAATGTTGGGGTAAGTTTGAATGGCGTCAACCTGCTTTTCATTAGTCCCTGGGGGAATCCCAAGTGTTGGCTGCTTGGAGATAGTGACTAGTTCTTATTCTTGATTGTATCCTTGGAAATTACCAAAATGCCTTGGATCCAATCTTTAAAATATTATGGATTGTTTTTCAGTGGCTATTCTGACAGGTTGGTGTGCTATTTTTATTGTTCCTTGCCTGTGCTGAATGTGTTAAAACATCACAGATGATATTTCTACTTGCCCAAACCAGCACTCAGTTTTGGCTGAATTCTAGACATTGTAACAGGCCATTATAGCAAGATTACCTTAGATGTGATCCCATCACAAATATTTTGCTTTAAATGATGAGACTCCATTATAGCCAGATGGAAAATTTGCATGGATGATCAGTGAGCACCATAAGCTTCTTATACTTTTTCCATGCTATCTTTGTTTTCTTACTTCATGTTGAGTGATCATCTATCACTCAAAGACTGAATACTCATTAACTTATTACTGCTCTTTTAAGCATTTTCATGAATTAGGAAGTAGCATGTGTTAAGGCAGGGTCAGTTGCAATATTGGCACTAATCTTTTGTGATGGTCCCTCAGTTTTAGGTACCCCTGGTCTTCATCTTTAGAGTCCCAGGAGGTATGTTGACTATGGTATTTCCTTTTGAGTCTTGGGTATCAAAAATGCTTTTTCACAAAAATTTTAGGAAGTGTGAAATTCTTGGCACTTAAACAATGATGTATTTACTTTTAATCATATTAGTACTTTGATCATTTTCTTTAACTGCAAAGAGGAATTATAATCTATGTGTTATTAAAAACACTTATCTCAAATTTATTATTCCTTCTAATGAAGTGACCTTTTTAAATACAACTTTATTACCTGAAATTGTATTTATTTTTTAGTTAAATATTTAAGAGGAAGTTTTACCTTTATTGCATAGTGTACAAAGTGAAGGACTATTCATTTTGTTTTTTATCAAGCTCTAAATTTGGTTAAAATAGAATAAATGATCATATGAAATGGGAAGAAATAAAATATTCTTACTTTCTATAGCTTTAAATCATTTCATTAGAATTTCGATACTTCTAAAATATAAAGATTATGAAGAAAATGTTTTAACAACAAAAAAATTATTTTAACCCTTCCCAAGAGTTACTCACTTTCTTGCTCTAGGAAAGATTCTTTTCATTCCATTTAGCAGTGCTGAAATCAACTAAAAAGATTACATGTTTAGGAGGCTGTGAGGAAAATGATTTGAATAACTCTAAATGTATTATCTCAGATAATTTTCTATTTCCTGTTTGCTTGAGATACAATTTCATATCCTGTGTTTTTCAACCATCATACATCATCTTGGTCCCAAGGATCTGAATTTACAATAGATTTGTATAATTTGTTAGTCAGCTATAGAAGAGAACACCACTGTGGATTGTATACAGCATTTATATAAATGTCTCAGACATTTGCAGTGTTAAAAAACAGAGAACACAGCATATTTATCTGGCATGAAAATTGTTATTTTCTGAATATGAAGATATTAGGGCAAGGTCATTGAAGTATTTCAGTTCGTTTAACTATTTTGGCCCATTGTCATTGAATACAGATAAAAGGTACTAACACTTAAATTACTACAGTCTCATGTGTGGTTGTAAAGAAGGTGAGAATGAGGATATTAGGAGGAAAAAGGATTCAGTTTAAGAAAATGGAATATAGAGAAAGAATTTCAACACACAAATGTAACAGATGATGGTATTTTACATTCAAGTCAAAGAGTTTTCATTAAAAATGTGATTATCTTGAGTCATTGGTCATTGGTCAGACAAGCGCAATTCCTACAAAGTCCTTTTATGTGAATTAACTGCAATGTGCTCCTGTTTTCTATATTAATGTGATTTTTCTCCACCATTTTATGTTTAGATAATTTATTTCTATTACCAAGAAGTCTGGTTAGTATACAGTTTCAGAGATTCTCTTTATAATTGTTTAAAATTTCCCAAATAAATTGCTGGAAGGTAGAAAGTCAGAACTGTTCAAACCTAGTACTTACTTTAAGGAGGAAATTAACACTTTGGTCTTTTATTTGCCATGGAAAGAGATAATGACATTCTCTAGGAAGATTAGAATCTAGCCAAACATTGTAGGCTATATATAGCATACAAAGCCTTGTGCCATTTGTGAAAATGCTATCAGGGAGAAAACCCAATGACTGAGTTTCTGTACTGTATTTTTTAGGTACACAGATTTAATTTAGAGATTATGGTTTGAGAATAAAATTTACTGTATGAGTGTTTTTGGCTGATAAGAAATTGATTTTTTGACCTTGCTACACATTAATTGAAATATCTGGCCATGTGTCTTGACTAGATTTAAAAAACCATACATATGTGGAACCATATTATTCCTTCACATTGAATTGGCAAGTTAATCACTTTGTTAGCTGTATAAGGAAGAAACTACTTTTTTTCTAGTGTGGTGTCTGAATCATCTCCCCATATTGCATAACAAGTGAGTTTTACGTAATTGATATTATATTTATTTGGTTTGCTATATTGAAGGTGGGGCACTTTGAGTTATGTAAGAGTGACATATTTATAAATTAAATACAGTAATTTATATTTCCTAATATTTTAAAAGCTATATTTATAAAATCAAAAATAAGAAAGCATGTGCATATAAGCCCATTAAAACATAATAAAGGTTGTTATAGATATTATTCACAAACATTAGTAGTTTTTAAGAGGTTGAAATAGAATGAAGGTAGTTATGGTGTCGGTGTCTTTTATGTGTCTTAAGTATCAGTTTACTTAACACATATTGACTCAGGGTGTGCTCACACAGGAAAAATGGATTGCAGACAAGAGTTAAAACAGATTGTGCAATATGGAAAGTCTTCCCCAA
Source organism: Mellivora capensis (assembly GCA_004024625.1). Taxonomy (NCBI): domain Eukaryota; kingdom Metazoa; phylum Chordata; class Mammalia; order Carnivora; family Mustelidae; genus Mellivora; species Mellivora capensis. The sequence goes on along the minus strand of PISX010004121.1, from coordinate 8,527 downwards.
AGAATAACCAAGCATATTACCTGCATGAGATTCTTTAAACTGAACTAAGCAAATCACTTATCTGCACAGAATTGTCCAGCCAAGGGGACATCTCTACTTTATTTCTCTTTGATGGGTATATAATAGAACCAAAATGTAGGTCATGTTTATTCAGTACCTTCACGTTGTTGGCCCTCTGCTAAATGATTTTTAACTTACTATTAACTTACTATTAAAAATATAATGAAGCTGTGTTTAACATTTAGAACTTGAGGGAAGAAATGTGATGATCTTTGTGAATTTGGAGGAATCAAAGTTAACTTATACAGACAACAGAATCAATTTGGATGAGATTAAACAGAGGAGGAGGTAGTTCTAACACTTACTTGATAGTTTTATAATTATGGCAATATTTTGATATTTTGAAATTTAAAAATTGTATATCCCTTGTGTCAGAAAGATTCTTATGCCACATTTCCTGGTGCCATATGGAGGGTAAGTTCTGAAGATAATTCCTGGACCTGTATAAACACAGAAACCTATTGAGAATACTAAAAAAAGCTACAACAAATCTCTGCTGTATATGCAATGCAGGAAGGCAAGCAGATGCTTGATTATAGCGTTATGTTTGTTCAACTAATGTCATGTTTATTGCTGCAGTTTCATAATGGAATACCATGTGGAGAAGAATGGTTTTTTAAATGTGCTTTGGAGTGAATTTCAGTTTATTAGTAGACAAATATGTCAGAAAATTTTCAGAAGAGGCATTAATTGTTGTTTTAGAGTCAATGATCTCTTTATACTTATCCTTTCAAAAAAATCATATGGTTGCTTTAAGAATAAATAAATGTAGAGTTAATCTGACTTTAAGCAAGACATTAGACTATAATCCATGGTACAATTTCATTATTATGATAAGAAAACTTAAGTCTTGCTAATTATTGGTGATACAGTTTTAATAAAATATAACAGTGATTCATAAATTGTGATCCAAGGACTTACTACTAATGCCTTAATATTTGTAGATTGATTCCTCTATTAATAGAAAAGAAATTATCATTATAACAACACTTAAAATTGAGTGGAAGTATGATACATTTAGAGGGTAGAATTTAAAATAAAATTTTGACATATGGTAAGTATTCAAAACTAGGATATCAAGTACAGATAGTAAATATAGAAGAGAAAAGGAATGGCTGTAATTTATTTTGAAGTTGGTTTCGGACAATAAAACATTTAATGGAGACCTACTTTCAAAAAATGGGCCTCAGTTTTTTAGATTCAGACACTATTGATGTTTTCAACCAAGATTGCTCAAAAGTAGAATTACAGTTTATTATGGGCAGCAGGGCCATAAAGGAAGGGGAGCCCTCTGAGGAAGCCATCCGTTGGGTTAAATCCTGGTTCTGTCATTTACATGCTTTCATATTTGGACCAGTTTCTACATCTTTGCCACATAAACAGCTTTAACAATGTCAAAGTAGTTTTGGAAAATTCTAGAAGGTGATACAAATACAGCACTTAATTATGACCCTGGCCATATAGAGAGATCTCCATAAGTGATACCTGTGATTAATACAAAGCTGTCAGTCACTTTCTGCCAAACAGTTTTTGGTAGGTTCGTTGTCTTTCTACTTTCCCAAACCATTCAGGAAACCAAATTAAGATCACCTAGGCAGCTAGGTTCTGTGCTGACATTACACATGTAATAACAAAACGCTCTTCTCAGACTCCGTGAACAACACATACGTGCACTTCAACATGTCTGGAATAAGGGTATATTACTCCTTACTTGTTAACAGTTTATCGATCCTTATATCTTAGGCTTGCTTTGTCTGAAGAAAAACATTGAAAACACACACACACACACACACACACACACACACACTCCAACAAAGGAAATTATTTTTAAATGGTTAGCTTTGGAGCCATGGTACCTAATAACCGAACTAAAGTATAGAAAGAAACATTGAAAAAGCATAAATTCTCAGTAAAGTTTATTTTGTTTACTATGACTATTTATCACCATTGATTAACAAATATCTTAATACCCATCATATTGTTTACTGCTTGAAAACAGTTGGGTTTACATAGAAACATGAGCAGCCTATTATCAAATTCTATACCTCAAAAGCTCTAAAGCTATTTCAAAGTATATGAGTTAAATAGACACAGAAAAATAGATGATAGATATTTCTATATGTGTAGTTGCTTTTAAATATTATTATGTGATTTTTAAAAAGACTTGCAGGATACTTTGTTATAACCTTACTAGAATAGAGAGTATATATATAATATTTATAATGTGTGTGTACATATATAATAACGTATATAATAAGATCACCAAATATGTAATAAGATCGTTAAATATAATTATAAGATTTATTTTTCATTGAATAAGATTATTCTGAGAAAAATATAAGAGAAAGTAATATTGCAGAGTAGAAAGACTGAATATTTTGCACAACTTTGTTTCAAAGATAGGAATTTGGTGTCTTATCTTTCAGTATAATCTCCAAGTAGATTCTTAAATTCAGAAGGAAATCACGAATTCATAGAGGAACCTCACAGGACAGTACTTACTAGGACTTTCAGTGCCTGGAAGAAGTGATGTGTGTTCCCTGACAGGAACTGGTTGAGAGGAATGATTGGAATTACTCTATCATGATTCTGCTCTTCCATGGTTGTCCAAGCATTCATCAGTATAATATAGCTATCCTGAATAAGGATAGATTTGAATGGAAATATGTCAAGACGTCTTTATTCAGTTCAACAATATTTCTGAATTACAGCTTAACTTATGTCAACCCAAGATGACCAAATATTTGTTCATTGCATTTGAACCCTCTGTAATTTCTTAAAAAAGTTTCCAATAAATGAAAAGTAAGGAGATTAAATACAAATTCAGTTGATTAAGAATGAAAGGCATCCTTTTGAAACTAAATCTCAACTAAATATATTTTTTTAATGTTAAAACAGACTCCTTAGCACTTGACCAATGGTGAAAATTCCCATTAGGCACTCCTAAGTCTAAATTTACTCCTCTCATTTTTTTTTTCAAAGCTTCATTTCAAAATTATTGTCAAAGAGCTGATGATCAATATAACTTTTAAAAAATGTCATGAAATAGAGTGCTTAAATCCTTGATACAATAACATTTGTTTTTTTTTCATTTTACAATTTGGCAAGAAAATACTAGGTAATATCATACATTCTTCACTTTTAACTGTTATCTTTAATTCTAGTCATTTTGCAACTTTCATTCTAATTTGTCAACATTCCTGAATTACAGACATCAAAAAAAATGGTTGAAAAAATGGTTGCCATTTAAAAATTTATTTTAACTGATATGATAAATAATACCTAACAATAAATCTAAATCTAAAATTCTATTGGATATTTAGTATACTTTTTTTAACAATAGAGCAGTAAGATTTAATCAAATTGGGTGTTCTTTTGTATAGATCACTATTCATTAATTCCTGAATTCATTCACTCAAAATATACAGTTGAGCACTTCTGATTTATTAGACACCTTTTAGGGTTAACTATAAAACAGTGAGCAAGCATACATGGCCCTTATGAATTCCAGAAGGATAAGAAAACTTTAAAAACAAAATTATACAAATGATTGCTTAATCATTTGACCTGAGTGATCATGGAAACTCCATGAGGAGACAATGTCTAACTAAATCAGAGTTGAGCTAGGAATTAGCTTGATGTAGCATATGCTTAAGGATGGGAATGAGGGTAAAAATGATCATTGCATGCACTTGTGAAAGCTGTAATAAATAAATGATAAAAAGATGCAAATGTCAAGAATAAAAATAAGTTACAAGTTAGTAAAGTGCTGGAATTATAGAAGATGTATCTAAAAAGTTGGTCAGTGTCCATTATGGAGCAGGGTCCTGATGTTATCCACAGAAAAAAGTTGCATTTCTGAAGATCACATTAATTTTGACAAAAGAAATGAGTTGGAAGCCGGCAAAGTGTGGATGCAGGCTCATAAGATAGGGCTATTGTATTGGTTGGGGAGACAGAATATTGGCTTAGTTAAGATTAATGAAACTGAAAGAAAGCAGGAATAATATATGCATTATAGAGATATACAGGTCTTAATGATGAATTGGATGTTCTCAGTGAAAGAGAGGTGTGAAGGAAATTTCTTAGATTTGTAGTATGAACAGTTGGGCAGTTGTTGATGAGTTTGGTGATAAAAGGAAATGTATACAGAGAAAAGTGATTAGTTCTGTTTTGGACACGGTATGGCTAACATACTATTCATATATCTAAGTGCAGACAATAGTACATATTGGTCTGAAACTTAGAAAAGTCTTAAATAAAAATTTTTGGAGTCCTTAGCAGAATGTTGATGTTAATGGAAGCTATGGAAACAAATATATTACCTATAAAGACAACATAAGAGAAATTGTAGAATTAAAATAAAGAGAACCTAAGTATAAATCCTAAGATATTCAAATCTTTAATCAGCTGGGAAATAAAAATTGGCACAGAGTATTTATAAAAATGGTCTTAAAGGTAGAGAGAGCTTGTATGTTACCCTTAAAGCTAAAAGAACGGTTATTTCAGGAGAAAGAGAGTTCACAATTTTTTAAAATTTATTTACTTATTTATTTGACAGACAGAGATCACAAGTAGGCAGAGAGGCAGGCAGAGAGAGAGGAGGAAGCAGGCTCCCTGCTGAGCAGAGAGCCCCATGTGGGGCTCCATCCCAGGACCCTGGGATCATGACCTGAACCAAAGGCAGAGGCTTTAACCCACTGAGCCACCCAGGAGCCCCAAGAGTTCACAATTTTAAATGCTACTAAGAGGCCCAGTCAAAGTTGAAAAACACCCAGTACGTCTTTTAATATAGAGATCAATGAAGACATTAGCAAGAGCCACTTTGGTGAAATTTTGGTGAGTGAATCCAATCTAGAATGAGGTGAGCAGTGCCTGAGAAGTAAAGACATTCTTTTAGATAGTTTGGCTATGAAGGTAAACAGAAAGGCCAGTATGGAGATTGACCAAATATAAAGGCTATTGGAAAGAATTGAGTAGAGCAAAAGTAGAAGATGAAAGAAAAGACTAGAAGAAAGAGTAGCTTCGATTAAGATGAAAATGGTTGGAGGGGCACCTTGGTGGTTCAGTCATTGAGCATCTGTCTTCGGCTCCGGTCATGGTCCCAGGGTCCTGGGGTTGAGCCCCGCATCGGGCTCCCTGCTCGGCGGGAAGCCTGCTTCTCCCTCTCCCACTCCCCCTGCTTGTGTTCCCTCTCTCACTGTCTCTTTCTCTCTCTCTGTCAAATAAATAAATAAAATCTTAAAAAAAAAAAAAAAGACAAAGATGGTTGGAATCTCAAGCTCAGGGAAGGGACCCCCAGGCTAAGTGCAGGGTACAGAGCTGGAGAAGATTCTGCCTTCCTTGTAGGCACAAAGATTTAGCATCTAGAACATCCTAACATGCTATTTTGAATTCTTCAGTGGTAGGGACAAAAAAGTGAAAAAATATGTGGTTTGTCTAGGAAAGTGACAGGAGTTTTGCAATATTGAAAAGGACAGCAACAGAGAAATTATCCATATAAAATAACTAAGCGGTATTTGCCAGTGCCTAGGGCACCAGGCCAGATGATTGTTCCAGGGATGCCTATGTTCTCCCAGAGATAATTATCATCATTTCTGTCTTAATCAGTCCAAGCTGCTATAACAAATATCAGAGTGGATGGATTATAAACAACAAACATTTGGTCACACAGTTCTAAAGGAACAAGGTCAAAGTGCCCTCAAACTACGTGTCTGATGGGAACACTTCTCTTTGTACCTTCCCAGGGCAGAGAGGGAATACTCTGGGCCCCTCATCCTCTTAAAAGGGCACTAATCCCATTCATTAGGGTTCCATCCTCACAACGTAATTACCTTTCAAAAGGCCCACCTTCACACTGGGGACTAGAGCTTTAACATATACATTTTGTTTGGATTGAATATGGATTGAATACACAAATATTCAATCCATAGTAGTATCCCTAATCAGCACTGCTTAAATATTGCCTTAGAATTGTCTCAGAATAATGTATTATGCAATAACTACCAAATAACTAGAACTGGCAGGGAATGAACCCATTTAGATAGATGAGGGTGAATTTTTTTTTTTTGGATCCTGCATTTATCTATAAATTGGCATTTTGCAGACTGCACAACCAATATATTAATTACACTTATTAATTTTATTCAAACTACTCTACATTATGAAAGACTCCAAAATGGAATTATAAAAGGAAACATTATAAATAAATGAAGAAATGTTAATATTTTTTCCTGTATATCAATGGATCATTTTGTACACATTTTTGGGTGCATTTTCCCCATGGTAATTTGGAAACAGCTGGTACTGATGAGGTCCCCTTTGACAAGTATACCATGGCATCCTGTCACGTGTATACTGTGTGGTTGTCTCAAATTATGCATGCAAAATATAATTATTGTGCTTTCCATTTAGATATTGAGATGTGCAGCTACTTTTAACTAATGTTCTTGGTGGTGAAAAGAATTCATCTGAAATTGAAAATTTACTATTAAAAATAGCACTAACAGCTTCTTCCAAAATACCATTTCTAAATGATACCATTGTGCCATAATTTATCTAATTTTGTTCCATGACACATGTATTGAGATTAAAGTTCCTTCAAAGCATCTTATTGCTACAGAACACCTCCCTTATGGTCAAATTCATTTTTAGACTCTTCATCCAATCTCTTTGCCAAGATACATTTTTTTCCCACTCTTGATAATCTTTTGAGGTGTTAACTTAGATTGTTTGCAGTCATTTTGAATAGGACACCAGCTGCTTTTAGTTATGATGAGTCAACAACTTGGAAAATATTTGAATTTGAGTAGAAACATAGTTTGCATTTGGATCTCAAATTTATTTTATTAGTTACAAAATATTATTTTCTCTCATCTTTTGAAATTTTGAGTGAGAGGAAGAACTAACACATACTGCTCTTTAAAAAATTAACATTTTTGTTTTAGATTTCTTTGCCAAAAACCAAAGTCAATTAGTCATTATTCTGCTGTATAAAAACTTAAATGTGAATCATATTTTTCATATATTAAGCTTTGCCATTCACATCTTCCACAATCTAAGAGGATGTTCTTATATGTAATTTTAATCTTTTGTCTTCACTTAGAGGAAATGGAAAATGAGATATTATATAATAGCTATCAACAAATCTGAAATTACTATTGCAGGAAACATACTCTGTGTTAGTTTGCAAAACAACTAAAAAGTCAAAATTAAGATACTGTTGTTAAATTTATCAAATAAGGAATAAACTGTACTATTTTATTAATATTTGTTTATAAATATTATTTTAGAGTAAAATTTTTGTTTTTATGTGTGATATATACACATAATAAAAATTCCAAATTATTTGAAAAGTGTAAGAAGAAAGCAAAACATCACTCAAATCTCCATACCCCAGCTTTTGTGTATTTAATGAACATTATTCTGTGGATATTTTACAGGTACCAGTAAAAGGATATTATAGGTAAGGGAAATCGTTGCTAGATAGAGATGATAGATTATTATAGCAGTAAGATTAATATTTCATTGAAAGGTGCCCCCTCTTATTTTACTGGAAGTTAACAGAAGAAAAAGAAATTGAAATCAAACTGAAAGAATTATTGATTGCAGATTTCTATTTTTAGCTACAAGAGCAATAAACTTTAAAGGAACTGTAAATGTAAGAAAAAATATATATAAATAGAATCAGAGTGCTGAGATAGTTTTTTAACCATTCATCTTAATTTCAGGCAATACTGATTTGCTTGTTGCTATAAAAGATGAATCAGCCATCATAGTAACACTTCCTTCTCCCTTCCCTTCCCTTTTTACCTGTTTTTTTTTTTTGTGGGATTTTTTGTTTGTTTGGGGTTTTTTTGCTTATTCTATTTTTACTTTGTCAAAGCTCATACTATTGATATCCTGTTCCACCACAATTCCCATGGAAGTTTAGTGTTGATTTTATGTTTAAAAGATTTTAGTGCTTCCCTTGAGTAATTTTCACTATTGATTCTCTATTTCTGGGGATTTAAAAATATCTCTAATTAGCTGAGTTTTATATCAAAGATGCTTTTTCAAGAAAGATTTCTGGCCACAGCGTTTCCACTGTTCCTCTACATTTGAAAATGTCTAACAACTCCTTTTATACTTGCAAATTTTGTGTGAACGTACTATTTTTAACTCAAACTGTCTTTTCATTAGAACTTTGTACACCACTTCCTCTGTCTTCTGATGCTGACTGCTATTATGCCAAAGATTCAGGCTAGCCTAGCTTTTACCTCACATAGATGGCATGCCTTTCCTGCCTAGATGGCTACGTTCAAAACTTATTCATATGGTCCTAGTAGACATTTTCCTTTTCTGTTTCTTTCCTTTTAGTAGTATCCTTACTTTTTAGCTTCTATAATTAACTAAACAAGCCAAAGATAATTAGTATCTCTAGGTCCCTCTCAAAATACAAGAACTTAAATATTTCTTTCTTTTTTTT